>WNWK01057266.1:0-10786 GCA_009830355.1 Cherax destructor
AAGCAGCAAGTTCATACTGACTTTACAGCATTGAGCTTTTAAAAAATTTTATGAAAAAAAATTTAGTTTGAAAACCATTTTTCCCGTGATTAAGATGTGCTGAATGTTAATACAGGTACCACCCGACTTACACCGAGCTTGGTTCTGACTAACCAGTCGTAAGTCAAAATGGAATAAGTCGAACCTTACTACTGAATATAAGCATCACATTATTTAATGATTCTATTTTATTTTTATTTTCATTTTTTTATTTACTTTTTATACTTTAGTACTGTATTTTATACTGTAAGGTTTAAAATACAAACAGTTGTTTATTTCCCAGAACATTTGTATACAAAACATGGTCGTAAATGAGTGGTCATATGTCGAGCAGGCGTAAGTGGGTGGTAGGTGTATTCATCATAAATCATGTATGCTCAAAGTTAAATGATCCCTTGCAAAGATTTCATAACCTTTTAGACAAAAAAAAAAAAATTTATTCAACTTTGAAAATGAAAAGTATCTTTGCAGGAGTGCCTCATGAAAGTGCAACAAGATTATTCCCACAATAAGAAAATTGTCAGAATTGCACAAAAAAAAACATGGTCTGTACAAGTCAAACTGTAACAGACTGCCATATGTAGAAGGAAAAAAAACCCATAAACAAAACCTAACTAAATTCATCACTGAGCCTGCCAATACAAGAGGGGAAAAAGCCCTCAGATTCAACATTTTTTCTCCATATATTAGTTATATGTACCTCTTTTCCCAGTGCTCAACTATCTTAGCAATTTGAAATCCACCTATAGAATTTTTTTAAATTTTTAAAATTGGTATACATTTTTCTATTACCCATATACAGTGGCCCCCCGGTTTTTGCCGAAAATCGTTCCAGAATGCTCCCCAAATGCCATTCCGAACAATTTCTTCCTTAAAAAATAATGTCACGTAGGTTAGCATTTCAGACCCCCAAAAAAACACTTGCAACAGCACTTACGAAAATACACTTACATAAATGTTAGTTTGGGGATGCATAAACCAAAGGACCACTGTACCTCCATTTTTTTCATTTAAAATTAGGTCATAATTACTCATTCATGTCTCTGTGCATAAATTTGAGTTTAACTTCTTTTAACAAATCGGGGCCCTATCCCACCAAGGCGGGGGGGCCCAAAGAGAAAAACAAAAGTTTCCCCTTTTTTAAATTTAGTACATAATGTATACAGGAGAAGGGTTACTAGCTCCTTGCTCCCCGGGATTTTAGTTGATTCTTACGACACCCATGGCTTATGGAGGAAGAATTCTGTTTCACTTCCCATGGAAATAAGAGGAAATAAGAACAAAAACTAAAGAAAATAAAGAAAACCCAGAGGGGTGTATATATATGCTTGTACATGAATGTGTAGGGGACCTAAGTGTAAGTAGAAGTAACAAGACATACCTGAAATCTTGCATGCTATGAGACAGAAAAAAAAAAACCAGCAATCCTACCATCATTAAAACAATTACAGGCTTTGTTTAAATCACTTGGGGACGGTAGTCCTCCCTGGGCGGTTTTATGTCTACCCAAACCCACTACCTAGGTGAGCTTCAACTAAATTTTTAAATAATTTTTAGAGCAATCAACACCCAAATAATCTCAATTTCTAACAACTGCTTACAGTATCATTAATAAAAGAAATTTTCAACTGGTCTTCAATTATAACAAAAGCAAACAATTACTTCATTACATAAATCACTGAATATTAAATTTTCTATTATATCTATGAGAGCTGGTTAAAACATGACTTCACTAACATATTTAACAAACCAGGGTATCCAGCTATTCATAAGTGTAGACCTACCAGGAACGGTACATGTACAGTACCATCTACTATGCCACTACATTAACCCTTTCAGGGTCCAAGCCGTAGATCTACGCATTGTCCACAGGGTCCAAACATTAGATCTATGCCATGAGCTCAGCTCACTCAGATAAGCTGTGATCGGTAAATTTGGGCCTAGATATGAGAGAATGCATCTATGTGGTAAGTGTGCACCATATAAAGTAGATCCTGAAGCACGCAGTGCATAATGAGAAAAAAACTGCGACTGTGTTTTTTTTATTAAAACAGCAAATTTGTGGTGTATTTTCATGTGGTTTTTACGGTTGTATTCACGGTTTCTTGGTCTCATTTGATAGTATGGAAGATATATTACAAAAATAGAGATGATTTTGATTGGTTTTAGTATTGAAAATAGCTTCAATTGAGCTCAAAGTAGCAGAAATGTTTAATTTTTGTTGATTTTCAAGAGTAAACAAATCACATCACGTGACCAATACACGTCAACTGGTAGGTCTAATATACATTTACAAATGCACTGATAGTGTTTATACAATTATTACAATATTGCATAAGAGTAATTCATCTATTTTTTTCTGTGAATAAAAATTCTTTATGTAAATAAAAAATAAAAATGGAATTCATCTGTAAAGCCTGGAAACATAACTAATAAACAGGAAATGTTATTTTAGCACCAGGAATGCCTGCATTATTTATTTTGGATCCATATACTTAAATCCATCAATAAAAAACATCTATATGAAAAAATTATGACAAGGCCTAATAACAAAAGAACTAACTAAATGATACACCTCAATACTTATTAATCTAATTTGGAAGTCCAAACAAATGTATTATGGAAACAGATTTAATGAAATAAAAGGTGATATGAAAAAGACCTGGAAAACTCTCTGAAATTTTGGATTCTAGAAAACTGTCTAGAAACAGAGATTAACTTAGCAAACCAGATGAACCACACATACAGCCTATAGACACTGCCAACAAACTTAACGTCGTCTTTTCTACCAGAGGATCAAAACTAGCGAGCAAAATCCAAAAGTAAATACTCAGCCATAAGATTACCTCACTGGTAATTGCCCACATACTCTATATATAGCACCAACAAATCCTACTGAAGTCTCACTAATAATTAAATCATTAAAAACAAGACAGGAGACCTAAATAACTTGCCACCAATCATGTATAAAAAAGCAGCTCATTTGTTGTCCCCTATTATTGCAACACTATTTAACAAATCTGTTGAATCTTCAACATTCCCATCCATACTCAAGACAACAAGGGTCACCCCAATCCTCAAAGGAGGCAATCCTACAGAACTAAATAACTACAGACCAATATCTAACTTGCCTTTGCTCTCTAAAATCTTCGAAAAATAATACAAATCTACTCCTACCTCCTATCCCAATATCATACTAAACCCCTGCCAGTTTGGGATTAGACCAAAAAAGGCACGAATGATGCAATTATTCAGATGCTCAAATTACTATATACAGCAATTGAAAAAAATTAATATCCTTTGGGGCTCTTCACAGACCTACGGAAAGCATTTGATACAGTAGACCACAATATCTTTCACCTAAAACTAGAGCATTACGGGGTCAGAAGACACACACTGTTACCTGGTCTTATCTTAGTGGTAGACACCAGTATGTATACACAAATGGCGTGACCTCCAATACTCAGCCTGTAGTTGTTGGAGTGCCACAGGGAAGTGTCCTATGTCTTCTCTTTCTTATTTACATCAATGACCTCGCAAATGCATTGTGACTCTTTAAACCAGTTCAATTCACAGATGACACCATTTACGTCTTCTCCCACCCAAACCCGGCTATACTATACTTAGTAACACTGTAAACAGCAAGCTACATAAAATATTAAACTGGATGACGACCAACAAACTTACTCTCAATACTGACAAAACCTACTTCATGCTTTTTTGGGAAAAAGCATTAAATATCCAGCTAAACATATCGATAAATGGTTCATCCATTACAAGGCACACTGAGGGCAAATTTCTAGGTCTCCACCTTGACTGTAATCTTAAATTTCAGGCCCACATCCAGCATATAACTAAGAAAGTTTCAAAAACAATAGGTATCCTTTCTATAAGATATTATGTACCCCAAAGGGCACTCCTTACTTCATATCACTCTCTAATATACCCTTACCTCACCTATGGTATTTGTGTTTGGGGATCTACCACGGCCAATCAATTAAACCTTTAATAACCCAACAAAAAGCGGAGGTGCGGTTGATCACAAAATCCAGCGCCAGAAGACACCCCACCACTCTTCAAAAGCTTGAAATTACTTAATACAGTCAACCCCTGGTGTTAGACGGCGTCGGAGGTCGTCCAAATCAGTGTTCGACAGGTTTTTTAATGAGAATTTTAGCTCGGTATTAGACAAGCCGCTCGGAGTTGGCGATTCGTCCCGGACGCGTATGCGTGGCCCAGCTGGGCGCCCAGACACTCAGTGTGCTATTGGTTACAAGCGAGCGACCACCCCCCACGCATTCATACCAGTATATTGTCATTATTCCACTGTTTTTAGTGCTTGCAACTGCTAAATAAGCCACCATGGGCCCCAAGAAAGCTCCTAGTGCCAGCCCTGTGGTAAAGAAAGTGAGAAATACGGTAGAACTGAAGAAGGAGATCACTGCAAAATATGAAAGTGGAGTGCGTATCACTGAGCTGGCCAGGCTCTATGGCAAATCCCATTCAACCATCTGTTCCATTATGGCCAAGAGAAAGGAAATCAAGGACGCTGTTGTTGTGAAAGGTGCAAGTATGGTCACAAAACAGAGATCTCAAGTGCTGGAACAAGTGGAAACTTTGTTGTTGGTGTGGATCAACGAGAAACAGTTAGCAGGAGATAGTGTTTCGCAGGCGATATGTGAAAAAGCAAGGCAGTTGCATGATGATCTCGTTAAGAAAATGCCTGCAACGAGTGCTGAAGTGAATGAATTTAAAGCCAGCAAAAGCTGGTTTGACAGATTTAAGAAGCGAAGTGGCATACATAGTGTTGTGAGGCATAGTGAGGCAGCCAGTTCTGACAAAATTGCGGCTGAAAATTACGTGAATGAATTCGTGGGGTACATAGAGGCTGAACAATTCCAACCCCAACAAGTGTTCAATTGTGATGAAACAGGCCTGTTTTGGAAGAAAATGCCCAACAGAACCTTCATTACACAGGAGGAAAAGGCACTCCCACGACATAAGCCTATGAAAGACAAGCTAACTGTGATGTGTGCCAATGCCAGTGGTGATTGTAAAGTGAAGCCATTAGTGGTGTATCATTCTGAAAATCCCAGAGTGTTTAAGAGATGTGGTGTCTCCAAGTCTAATTTGTGTGTGATGTGGAAGTCTAACAATAAGGCATGGGTCACTAGGGAAATTTTCCTTGATATGTTCAAAAACGTGTTTGGCCCCAGTGTGAAGAAATATCTCGAGGAAAATAATTTGCCACTTAAGTGCCTCCTGATAATGGACAATGCTCCTGGTCATCCTCAAGACTTGGCAGAGGAAATTGTGCAGGACTGTAAGTTCATCAAAGTGAAGTTCTTGCCCCCTAATACCACTCCTCTCCTCCAGCCCATGGACCAGCAGGTCATTTCCAACTTTAAAAAACTCTACACCAAAGCAATGTTTCAAAAGTGCTTTGATGTGACCACAGACATGAATATGACCCTAAAAGACTTTTGGAAAGATCATTTCCATATCCTGCATTGTGTAAAGGCTTGGGAGGAAAGACTACCAGGACTTTGAACTCTGCCTGGAGAAAAGTATGGCCAGACTGTGTCCTAGATTTTGAAGGTTTTGGGGCTGAGCCTCAGAACCCTGAGCCTGAGCCTGTTGTGCAAGAAATTGTGGAACTGGGCAAGTCCATGGGGTTGGATGTTTGTACCCAGGATGTGGAACAATTGGTGGAGGAGCACAATGAAGAGCTAACCACTGAAGATCTGGAAGAGCTTCAACAGCAACAACAGACCACAGTTCAGGAAAATGGTCCAGAGGGGGAGGAGGTGGAACCGAGATGGAAGAAGGTGCCTTCTTCAAAAATTAAGGAGATTTGTGCCCAATGGACTAATGTGCAAACATTTATGTATGATTATCACCCTAACCAAGCTGTTGCAGGCCATGTATGCGACATGTTTAATGACCATGTCTTATCACAATTTAAGGACATTTTAAAGAACCGCCAGACACAGAGCTCCCTGGACAGATTTTTGGTTAGAGTGGGGTCCAGTGACTCTCAAGCTGGTCCTAGAGGCATTAAAAGAAAAAGGCCAGTAACCCCAGAAATGAACTTGGTACCTGGAGTGTTAATGGAAGGGGATTCCCCTTCCAAACACTAGCATACTACTACATCTTCTCCCCTCCTCCCGTCTTCCACACATCAACAACTCTTCAATAAATGTAGGTGACATGTTATTGTACTATTATTTCTTAATTTTTCATAAAATTGTGTATAATTTAATGTCAAAAAGTTCTAAAAAATATTTTATTTTAATACTTTTGGATGTCTGGAACGGATTAATTTTATTTCCATTATTTCTTATGGGGAAAATAGAATCGGAGTTCGACCAAACCGGTGATCGACGGGCCCTCTGGAACGGATTACCAACGATAACCGGGGGTTGACTGTATACAAAATATACACACTTATTACTGTGCCTACCATATATACAGAACATTAAACTCCAATATCAACCCTCCACTCAAACTTCTAGACAGCTTCAACAGAACACACAGGCATAACATGAGGCACAAAACACTTTTTGGCATCCCATGTGTCCGTCTCACACCATGCAAAAATGCAATGCACACAAAGGGCCCAAAGATCTGGAACTCTCTGCCTGAAACAGCAAGAGGTCCCCTGCCCACTAATCAATTTAGGACTATACTCAAAAATCATCTCATCTCTCAATAATAACCATACCCACACTATGCTAAACTCTAACCAAATTTAAAGCAACTCTCCCAAATATTTTATTATCCCTTAACTATTAAGCCATTATTACAAACTTAAAAATGTATGTTTTTATCATTAATTGTACTACCTCATGTTAATAATAGTGTAAAATATTGAATATTTGTATTCTACCACTCATCATCTGTCTAGACTTAAGTAATCTATAAGTATGTATTAGGTTAAGTATGCCCGAAATGCCTCGGCATGATAGCGGCTTTCTTTGTACCAATCAAATTATGAAACAAACACACATTGTAACCTTAGCAAAGAAATAAAATTTTATTTCATTTTTATTTTATTTTATTGTAGACAAAGATAAAGGTTTATTTCTTTGTAAAGGTTACAATGTGTAATTACAGTTTTGGTTTGCTAAATACAAAGAAAGCCACTATCATGCTGGGGCATTTCGGGCAGACTAATCCTATCACATAGTAACTACTTAACCCTTTGAGGGTTTCGGCCGTACTAGTATGGCTTACGCGCCAGGGTTTTCGTCGTACTAGTACGCCTAAATTCTAGCGCCCTCAAATCAAGTGGAAACAGGCTGGTAGGCCTAGATGTGAGAGAATGGGTCTGTGCAGTCAGTGTTTACCTGAAGTTTACCTGGAGAGAGTTCCAGGGGTCAACGCCCCCACGGCCCGGTCTGTGACCACGCCTCATGTTGGATCAGAGCCTGATCAACCAGACTGTTACTGCTGGCCGCACACAGTCCAACGTACGAACCACAGCCTGGCTGGTCAGGCACCGACTTTAGGTGCCTGTCCAGTGCCTGCTTGAAGACAGCCAGGGGTCTATTGGTAATCCCCCTTATGTATGCTGGGAGGCAGTTGAACAATCTTGGGCCCCTGACACTTATTGTGTTGTCTCTCAACGTGCTAGTGGCACCCCTGCTTTTCATTGGGGGCATGTTACATCGTCTGCCGAGTCTTTTGCTTTTGTAGGGAGTGACACTCGTGTGCAAATTTGGTACTAACCCCTCTAGGATTTTCCAAGTGTATATAATAATGTATCTCTCCTGCCTGCGTTCCAGGGAGTACAGGTTTAGGAACTTCAAGCGTTCCCAGTAATTGAGGTGCTTTATTGCAGTTATGCGTCCTGTGAAGGTTCTCTGTACATTTTCTAGTTCAGCGATTTCACCTGCCTTGAAAGGTGCAGTTAGTGTGCAGCAATATTCCAGCCTAGATAGAACAAGCGACCTGAAAAGTGTCAACATGGGCTTGGCATCCCTGGTTTTGAAGGTTCTCATTAACCATCCTGTCATTTTTCTGGCAGATGCGATTGCTACAGTGTTATGGTCCTTGAAGGTGAGATCCTCTGTCATGATCACTCCCAGGTCTTTGACATTAATTTTTCGCTCTATTGTGTAGTTGGAATTTGTTTTATACTCCGATGAGATTTTAATTTCCTCACGTTTTCCATATCGGAGTAATTGAAATTTCTCATCATTGAACTTCATATTGTTTTCTGCAGCCCATTTAAAGATTTGGTTGATGTCTGCTTGGAGTCTTGCAGTGTCTTCAGTGGTGGACACTGTCATGCAGATTCGGGTGTCATCTACAAAGGAAGACACGGCACTGTGGCTGATATCCCTGTCAATGTCCGATATAAGGATGAGGAACAGGATGGGAGCGAGTACTGTGCCCGTGGAACAGAGCTTTTCACCGTAGCCGCCTCAGACTTTACTCTGTTGACTACTACTCTTTGTGTTCTACTTGTTAGGAAATTATAGATCCATCTACCAACTTTTCCTGTTATTCCTTTATCACGCATTTTGTGTGCTATCACACCATGGTCACACTTATCAAAGGCTTTTGCAAAGTCCGTGTATATAACATCTGCATTCTGTTTGTCTTCTAGAGCATCCAGGACCTTGTCGTAGTGGTCCAGTAGTTGGGACAGACAGGAGTGACCTGCTCTAAACCCATGCTGCACTGGGTTGTGTAATTGATGGTTATCTAGATGAGTGGCGATCTTGCTTCTTAAAACCCTTTCAAAGATTTTTATGATATGGGATGGTAGCACTATTGGTCTGTAGTTCTTTGCTATTGCTTTACTGCCGCCTTTGTGGAGTAGGGCTATGTCTGTTGTTTTTAGTAACTGCGGGACGACCCCAGTGTGAGCAATATAAAAAAAATCCTGCACCACACAGTGCATAATGAGAAAAAAACCTCTGACCGTGTTTTTGGTTCAAAACAGCTACTTTGCAGTCTATTTTCGTATAGTATTTATGCTTGTATTCTCTTTTTCTTAGTCTCATTTGATAGAAAGGATGATATATTACAGAAATAGAGATAATTTTGACTGGTTTCACGATGACAAGTACCTTGAAACTGAGCGCAAAGTAGTGAAAATGTTTGATTTTTTACCGATGTTCAAGAGTAAACAAATCACGCCATGCGTCCAATACACATCAACTGGGTAGTCTAATATTCTTGCACAAGTGCGCTGATATTATTTATACCATTTTTACAATGATGCAGTTGTATACATAACAGTAAATCTTCTATTTTTTGTGAGAATAAAAATTCAAAATGGAAAGCAAAAGTAATGTAAGAGGGGCCTGGAGACGTGACTAATGAACAGATAAAAATGTTATTTGAGTGCCAGGAATGTCTGTCTCGTTTATTCTGGACCCTATTTTGAAATTGGCATCTTTTGAAATTTGTGTGAAATTGGCCAAATTGCCAATTTCTGACCACCTTATTGGGTAGTTGAAATCGGTAAAGTGGCGGTTTATTGTACTCAATTTATAGAACAAATGGATTTCTAGCGAAATAGCTATAATTTTAGTAGACTGAAACATTGGAATTTGCCGAAAATAGGGCTCAAAGTGGGCGAAATCGCCAATGCGCAAATGTCATCGATACCGCTAACTTTGCGAGAGCATAATTCCGTTAGTTTTCCATCAAATTTCATAATTTTGGTAATGTTATGATCGGAAAAAGATTCTCTATCATTTCATAAGAAAAAATAATTTTTTATTTTTCTGAAAAATTTGCGACCCTGAGAACGAGTTTGGAAGAGGGCCTCGCGACCCCCAAAGGGTTCAAACTAGATAAGAAAATAGTACATAGTAACTATTTAAAACTAGACAAGAAAGTGGTTAACTGTATTACAAACTTATTTAATCTTAATACTAATGCAAGGTAGTCAAGGTGGAGATTTATAAGTACAGTGGACCCCCGAGTTACGAGCATAGTTCATTCCAGAAGGCTGCTCAAGTGCCATTACCGAACGAATTTTCTCCCTTAAGGAATAATGTCAAGTAGGTTAGTCCATTTCAGACCCCCAAAAATACACTTACAAAAGCACTTACAATATTAACTTACATAATTGTATGATTTCCGAGGTGCTCGTAACTGGGGGGGTCCACTGTATAATAATATTGAAGTTGCACATAAAAAAACAATATTACAAGTAGTGGTTCAGGCAGTAATATTTCATGGATTGGCAAAAGTTAAAAGACTTCACTGCTTTTTTTTCCACATGTATTTGATCAAGGTAGAAAGGGCCTAGTAACCCCTTCTCCTCCTCCTGTATAAATTACTAAATTTAAAATTAAAATCTTTCTTTTTTTTTTAGGTGACCCCTGCCTTGGTGGGATACAGCCAGTGTTAAAAAAAAAAATTGATGGGTTCATTTCAACCAATAATGAGAATATATTATCCCGGAGTGGCATATAGAATCCCTCACATCCCAAAAAGCTAAAGTTCAATAGCAATCTGAGAAATATAAACTTGGAAACTCCCTCTCGTTGGGTGAAAACACGCCACAGATGACTGGCGACCATTGAAAGATAATAGCAAAAAAAAGATATCAATATTAAACTATTGGCATATCCCATGCCTCTGGCAAGACGGGTAGTGTGAACGATAGCGAAAGTTTCTTTTCGGGTCACCCTGCCTTGGTGGGAGATGACCAGTGGGTTAAAAAAAAAAACAAAGGGAAATTTATCGCTGTCCATATTGATATTCACAGCTTAAAAAAAAA
>WNWK01057267.1:0-10786 GCA_009830355.1 Cherax destructor
TAATTCCCCAGGGTTTTTTGGGTTTCCTGGGTTAAAAATTTCAGTATCGTCTTTCTCTTATCAAGTAGATTCATCTGGTAATTTCTCAAGAAGATGAATATAGTGGTAAGGGGAGTATTGGTGTTTTTTAGGAATGAAATGGTATTGTGTAATGAAATCAGAATTTGGCGGGTGTAGGTTGATTTGTACTAATGAGTTGGTAATGTAAATGTTGTGGTTATGGTGAAAATTGTTGAGATATTAAAACGTCTGAAATTTGTTTAACGGAAATCTTAATTCGTTTATTAAAATTGTAACAAGTAAAATTGGGGTGGGTTGAGATAAAATGTTGAATAATGTGGAATTATAAAATTTTGTTATTTTGAAAGGTGGGGAGTGAGGTGCAGGGGGGGTGTTAGGTTTTCATGGTAGAATAGTGAATTTGTGCAGGGAATTTTTTTGGGTCTTTCTTGCTTTGGTGTTGTGTGTGTGTGTGTTGTTGTGTGTGTTGTGTTTTTTTGTGTTGGGTGCATGTTGTATTTGTGGTGGGGGTTTTGGAAAAAATGTTGTTTTTGTATTTTTGGGTTTGGGGTGTTTGTTGTTGTTTTTGTTTTTTTGTTTTTTGGGGGTTTGTTTGTATTGTGTTTACTACAAAATATTCTGATATGATGTATTTAAAAACAAAATGTGAAATAGTGGAAATATTTTTATTTTTTATGAGCTGGAAAATTTTAATGTTTCCCCATGTTTATATGAAATGTATTAAATTTGTTTTTTTTTGATATTAAGAGGGGGAAAAAAGAAATTTTTAAATTGGTTGAACTGGAGAAAAAGTAATGAAATTTTATAACAAAAATTTTGTTAACAAATAAATGTTAAAAAAAATGTAATGATTCACCTCTGATTTATAAACATAATGAAGTGGAAAAAAAAGTGATATCCACTTGGTGGTAAAAACCTCACCAGGAACTCTAAAGGTGGAAAACCATTTACCTTTTAACCCCATAGCTGTAAAACCCCCTGTGGTTTGCGCTTCTTTTGATAATAAAAATTTAATAATAATAATAATAATAATAATAATAATAATAATAATAATAATATAATAATCTTAAACCCCATAGGGGAACTCAACAATTATATTTTTGATTGAAGGTAATAACATAGTGGTGTTTAGCTGAGTTTCCCACGAGATAAAAATGCCCTTATGAATAAGAAAATATTAAGTTTAAATTTGTTTACCTTGATTGTATATGTCAGTTGAGATAAAAGAGATCAATCTGGAAGGCAGAAGCACCCCCCGAATATAACATTAATACGAAAAATATTGAAAAATTAAAAATAAATGAAAAATGGGTAAAATTGGATTTTGTAAGGGTGGGGGATCAGGGGCTTTTTTAGTTCAATTAATTTATAGAGAAATAATATTGCCACATAGGGGGATCTTCGAAAATGAAATATTCGAGAAAAGGAAAATCGAAAAAAATCGAAAAAATCGAAAATCGAGGGCGGAGGATCCAGGAGTAGAAGGGAGGGGGGTGGGAGTAGGGGTAAAAATGAGGGGGGGGGAAGAAGGGATGGAGGTAAAAGGGGGTTCGAAAAGGGGGTAAGTAGGGATCCTCGAAAAATGGGAATCGGGGTGGGAAGCGGGGGCCCCCAAAAAGTTAGCCATACAAAAAGAAAAGTACACTACTGTTATCATGTCTCCCTAATTTCCATGTCCTCCAGTATCTCGGCCGATTTCTTTTAACCTTTCTTCGTAGGACTTTCCCCCTTAGCTCTGGAACTAGCCTTGTTGCAAACCTTTGCACTTTCTCTAATTTCTTGATGTGCTTAACCAGGTGTGGGTTCCAAACTGGTTGTGCATTCTCTAGTATGGGCATGACGTACACTGTGTACAGTGTCTTCAACGATTCAGTCTGCGGTATCCGCCCTACTCACACTATACTATTCACTCATCTATCCCTACCTCCATATGCCATTTGTGCTTGGGGATCAACAGCAATTACCCACCTAAAGCCAATATAACCCACCAAAAGCTGCAGTAGAATTATCCGCATTACAATGCTAGGCAACACCCCTCCACTCTTCAAAGAACTAAACTTACTCACTGTTTAGAACATCCACACTTACTAATCTGAATCTACATCTATAGAACCATAAATTCCAATATAACCTGAACTAAAACACTTTCTTGATAGTTGTGACAGAACCCCTAGACATAACACAGAACAAACATTCTTTTACATTCCGTGTCCGGCTAAATCTATACAAAAAATTTAATGTATAAAAGGGCCTAAAATCTGGAACTCCCTGCCTGAAAACTCTAGAACTGCAGACACAACCTCTATTTTCCAAAGCACCGTTAAAACATCTTATCTCACTTACACACCCCACCGGTAGCTAACCACATGAAAACTACTTATCTTGCACATATCCAAAACAAAATACACTTTGATATCTGTGACTCCCCCTTTAAATTTTCACATGACTGTAAACAAAATTCTGAATACAACTATTGCTTCATAATTCTTAAGCTAGTCATAAGTTTTGCCCAAGAATCTACAATATAGAAACTGTATCATGCCAATACGACACCATTTCCATTAATAGATAAACTAATTTTTTAAGTTCTTAAATATTTTGAACTACCTCAATTTTGTATTCTAGTTAATCACTACAATTACCTAACCTTAATACCAGTATAATTATTGTGTCAATATAGAGTAAGATCTAGTATAAGCTGCCTGAAATGCCTAGACATACCTAGGCATACTAGTACCTTCTTGTAATAAGTATTTTATAATATGCACCAATACCATAAGTTATGTAACCCCATTTGTAATATTATCAGAAATAAAAATTTAAATTTGAATTTGATTGCTATTCTCAGGTTTGCCAGGCCCCCATTTGCAGCTGTTATCTGATTGATGTGCGCTTCAGGAGATGTGTTGGGATTATACTCACCACAAGATCCTTTTCCTTGAGGAAGGTTTGAAGTCTTTGGTCACCCAGCCTATACTCTGTCTGCGGTCTTCTTTGCCTTCACCAATCTTCATGACTTTGCATTTGGGGGTTATTGAGGAGCCAAATGCTGGACCAAGCTCCAGCCTGTCCAGGTCTCTTTGAAGTCAAACCTGATCCTCTTCCATTTAATTCCAGTCATTAACTCAGATCATCTGCAAACAGGAACACTTCTAAGTCTATCCTTCCGTCATGTCATTCATATACAAAAATAGCACTGGGGCCTAGGATGACCCCCTTTTGGGGCCCCGCTCGTCACAGGCGCACATTGTGATACATCATCATGTACCATGACTCTTTGTTGCCTACCTGTCAGGTATTCTCTGATCCATTGCAATGCCCTTCCTGTTATACGTGCATGATCCTCTAGCTTCTGACTAATCTTGGAGGAACTGTTCGAAGGCTTTCTTGCAGTACAAGAAAAATGCAATCAACCCCCCCATCTCTCATGTCTTTTTCTGTTACCTTGTCATAAAACTCCAGAAAGGGTTTTTGACAGGATTTTCTTCCCTAATCCGTGCAGGTTGTCGTTTATAATCTTGTTTTGTTCCAATCTTCTGCATGACTTAGCATACTGTTAACGTCAGTGACACTGGGCTATAGTTTAGTGCATCGTCTCTGTCTCATTTCTTAAAATGGGGATTACATTTGCTCTTCCATACCTCAGGTGTGCCCAGTTTCAAGGAATGTGTTGAAATGTGGCTATGGCACACACAGCGTCTCTTCTCCCTCTAAGGACCCACTGAGAATTTGCCCGGTCCCAACGCCTTTGAGGTATTGGGCAACTAGCAGCTTCTTCACCTCCTCCTCAGGTATTGTTATTTCATCCAACTTATTGGTATATTCCTTGTTGGTGCCCCTTTCTTTTCTGTTTTCCCATAGTCCTTCCTGTGTCCACTAAATTCTTCTTTAGATCTCATGTTGGCTCCTCACATCTTGATCGTTTTGTGAGCTCCCACCTTTTCCTCCAGCCTGACTACCTTATTTTTGACTGTTGTCTTTCTCCTAAAGTGGCTATATAGCAGTTTCGGGTCAGACTTGACTTACGATGCTATGTTGTTTCGTACTTCGCTGGGCCTCCCTCCCTTTTCTGTGATACTTGTTTCTAGCTCTTCGACTGATCTTGTTTTCCGGTCCTTTGCCTTCTGCCTTTTTCCATTCACTAGTGCACTTAGTTTTGCCCCCCTACACCTTTGGGTAAACCAAGGGCTCGTTCTGATCTTCCCCTTATTCCTGTTTCCCTTGGAACAAACCTTTCCTCTGCCTCCTTGCATTTTGTTATGTATTTCATCATTTCGTTTAAATGATTTTCCTACCAATTCTCTGTCCCACTGAACCTCCTGCAGGAAGTTCCTCAAACCTGTGTAGTCTTCCCTTTTATAGTTTGGCTTTTTATTCAACTCCTGTTACCCTCTCACTTGTAAAATTTCTATGTATTAAAGCTCAGAACCACGTGATCACTAGAACCAAAGGGGCCCCTATACGTGATGTCCTCAATGTCTGATCTGCTCAGGGTGAACACAATGTACAGTCTTGATGGATCATCCTTTCCTCTCTCTCTGGTAGTGTCTCTAACATGTTGGTGCATGATGTTTCCCAGTACCACATCCATCATCTTGGCTTTCCGTGTTTCAGGACTCCCATGTGGCTCAGGTTTCCCAATCGATCTTTTATGTTTGAAATCGCCCATAACCAGTAACTTTGCTCTGTTGGTGAGCTCTTCTTGCCACCTCAGCTGGTGTGTCTACCATTGCTCTGTTGATCTCTTCATATTCCTCTCTTGGCCTCCTGCAGTTCTGCAGTGGGTTATATTTTTACCAGACTGAATTGTACCTTTTATGTAATCTATTTCTCCAATCTCGGTCATTCCTTCCATTTCCTAAATCCCCTTCGGTTTAATGAACAGTGGAACCGCTCCTTTCCTCTGCTCCTTCTATCTTTCCTCAGGATCTGAAATCAGTGGGAAGATTGTATCTGTTACTGTCTCAGTGAGTTTCGTTTCTGTGTCTGCTATGATGTCTAGGGATGTCTCATTGATTCTTTCATGCCACTCCCACATTTATTCGTGTTTCCATCTGCGTTCGTGTACCAAACCATCCACTTCTTTTCTAAAACTGTGGTCCCGGGAGAATAGTGGGGTTGGGGAGTGGGAGCCTGGCTGAGGCCTTGGGGGTTGCTGTGGGGTGGGGGCAGGTGACTATAGAGGGTTGCTGTAGGGTTGGGGTTTTTTAATGTCAGGGTTGGGGCAGAGGGAAAATGTGTATTTTTTTTGGTTGGTCATTGCATTGATTTGTCTGGTTGGATTCCTTCTGTGGGGTTTTTTGGAAAGGGTTTTTCCCCAGTAGTTTTCTCCTGTCATTTCCTTTTGCCTCTCTTATCCTTTTTTCTTTTCCCCCCTTTTTCAGTATCATCCTTTTTCTTATGTTTTCTCATCAGATCACTCTCTGGTACTCCGGTTTGTCCCTTAGCGTATTTTTTGCAGGATCTGGTTGGGCTGATTCTGTTAAAAATTACTTTATTTTTTCCTCTTCCCAACCCCCCAATTCTCCGAAATTTGTCATCTGGGTCTTCTCCTCCCCTTTGCATTCTTATACTTTAAATCCTTTTTTTTTCCTGTTTTCTTTTGTGGGTTTTCCCCCATCGACTTCCGGGGCCCCATAGAAAAACCCCCTCCCCCTTTCCTCATCCCCTTTTCTCCCTTTTTTCCTCTGGGTGATTTGTTCCTTTCCCAATGAAGCTTTCCTTCCTTCAACCCCTTTCCCCTGGCTGATGCCTGTAGAGGTCTGTCTTTCCTCCCCAGCTGTTCCTGGCCACTGCAGTTTCTTTGATCTCTGCATATCAGCTCTTTCATTGTTTTTAGTCCTCTTTTCTTCTTGTTGCTCATTTTTTTTCCTGGGCCCCATATTGGTCAGATGGGCCTTTGCATCTACTATGACTTGTGCCCCTTTTTCTGCTCTCTAATCCTCCCCATTTTCTTGCCAACTCTTCTCCCTTTCCCCCTCTTCCTCCCTTTTTGTGAGCTCTGTCTCCCAATTTTCTCCCGGGTCATCCAAGCCCCTTGTTCTCCCCCTGCTCTTTGGGAACCCCTTTTTTTTAACCATAGATGAAGAGCAAATGTTTTTTCAGCAGTGGTACGTGTGTGAGTGGGGTGGGTGTTTGTTGTGGGGGGGGAAAAGGAGGGGGTAGGGAGGGGGAAGGATTGGGTGGGGGGGGGACAGTGGCAGGGGAAGAGGTTAGGGTGTAAGGGGGAAAGGAAAAAGGGGAAAGGTTGATGGATAAAAAAGGGGGGAGGGAAAAGGGGAGGAAGGGGGGAAAAAAAAGATGGAGGGGGAGTGGAGGAAAAAAGGGTTTTGTGTGTTATCACCTATTTGTTTTTAGGGTGAGACTCAGCTCCGGGCCCCTGCCTCTTCATGATCTTTGGTCCTCTCTCCCCCTTCTCAATGAGCTTTATATCCTCGTCTTAAAGCTATGTATGGTTCCTGCCTCAACTACATCACTTTAGACTATTCCCCTTCCCGCCCCTGTGACTGAAAAACCCTAACATCCTTTGGCCCCTCGGTCTTTCTTTTGTGACCTTTTTTTTCTGTGTCCCATCTCTGGAACATCCTGTCTCTGTCTCCTTATCTATTCCTCGCAGTATTTTGTATTCGTTAATATGTCTCCCTAACCCTCCTGTCCTCCGTGTCGTGGCCTTTTTCCTTAACCTTTCTTGCAGGACATTTCCCTTAGCTCTGGAACTGCCTTTTTTGCAAACCTTTGCATATTTCAAATTTTTTGCAGCTTTACCCAGGTGTGGGTTCCCAACTGGGTCATACTCCAGTATGGGCCTGACAAACATGGTGCGTGTCTTGAAAGATTCCTTCTGAGGTATCGAAAGCTATTCTCAGGTTGCCAGGCGTTCATATTTGGGAGTTATCTGGGTTTATGTTTCTTGGGAAAGCTCATATTATACTCACCCCAAGATCTTTTTCCTTGGTGAGGGTTTCATCTTTGGATACCTTCTCTTCTGCAGTCTTCTTTTTCTTCCCCATCTTCATTTTTTGGGGGGTTAAATTCGAGTAGCCGTTGTTGGACAAGGTGTCCAGATCCAGGTACCTTTTAGTCCTGCCTGGTCTTCATCTGTTTTTTTTTTCTCATTTTGCATCATCTACAAACAGAGACACTTCTGAGTCTATCCCCTTCCGTCATGTCATTCACATATACCAAAAACAGCACTGGTCTAGGACTTCCCCCGTGGAAGCTCTCTGGGCGCCCCTTGTGATACCTCATCTCTCCATGACTCTTTTTGCCTCCTGTCAAATATTCTTTGATTCTTTGCAGTTATATTGCCAGATCCTCTAGCTTCGGGTCTAATCTCTTTGAGGAAATTTTGAAGATACTTGATCCAGAAAATGCAAAAAACCCCCCCGTCTCTCTCGTGTCTTACTTCTTTTTTTGTCTAGAACTCCAGATGGTTTGAAAAGGATTTCTTTCCATGAATCCTGTGGTTTGTTTATAATCTTTTTCCCATTCGGGTTCCCCAAATTTCCTCTGATAATTTTCTCCATGACTTTGCACAAAAACCGTCAGTGACATGGTCTATAGTTTGTCCTCTTTTCTGTCCCCTTTTTTAAAAAGGGGAACAAATTTGCCGTCTTCCATACCTCGGGTGTTCCCCATTTTAAAGGGATGTGTTGAGACTGTGGTTAAAAAGGGGAGATGCCCCGTCATCGCCTTTGGGTAAAAGGTCACTAGAGTTTCTTCACCTCCTGTCAGTTTTTTATTTAAACCAAACACTTGTTGGTGCTGTTTTCCCCAAGTCCTTCCTGTCTCAATTTAAAATGCCTCCTTAAATCTTGTTTGGGGCTCCTCCATACCTCTTGATCATTTCTTGTGATTTTCCCACCTTTTTTTACCCTGTCATGGTCTTTGCTGTTGTTTTCCCTCCTAATGTGGCTATACACTTTTTGGGTCGACGTTTTAGAACTTTACTTTTTTCCCTGCACCCCCTCCTTATCTTTTATACTTTTTCTGGTTCTTCGACTGATCTCCTTATTTTCCTGGGGCCTTTTTCTTCTAGATGTACCATTGTCTAGTGCATTATCTTTGCCTCCTTAGACCTTCGGGAAAACCCGGGGGTCATTATTTCTGTACCCTTTGGAACAAACCTTTCCTCTCCCCCTTGCATTTTTATGTTGTTTCCATCATTTTTTTTACTGAATTTCCTACCATTTTTCTGTCCGAACCTCCTGCGGAAGTTCCTCATACCCGTGTAGTCCCCCCTTTTAAGTTCGGCTTTTCCCATTCAACTCATGTTTCCCTCTCCACTTTTCTCTACTTTTCTCAAAACTCAGATCCACATTGTCACTGGCTCCCAAGGGCCCTCTGTTGTTGTCCTCAATGTCTGAATCTAAAAGTGAACAAGAGGTCCTCTCGCTGGTTCATCCCCCCTTCTCTCTCTGGTAGTGCCCCTGAATGTTGATACATGATTTTTTTTCCAATAAATATCCATCATTTTGGCTCTCCTTGTTTGGGCCCCCCGGCCCCCGGGTTTTCCCAATCGATCCCCCTGGTTGAAATCGCCCATAACCGAAACCTTTCTCATTTCCCCTTGCCATCAGACAGTGTTCCACCATTTCTTTGCTCTCTTCATTTCCCTCTCTTGGCCTCTTGCATTCTTAGGGGTTATACATCCCTCAATGACTATTTTTTTCCCCAGACGTTGCCCTTTGTATTCCCTTTAACCCGTCCATCCTTTTTCCTCAAATCTCCATCGGTTTCTTTACAGTGGAACCCCCCCTTCCCCTCTGGCCCTTCTATTTTTCCCCGGATCTGATATCCCAGTGGTAGATTGCATCTTTTTTACCTCAGTGAGTATGTTTCTGTGCCTATAAGTCAGGGACTTCTCATTGATTCTTTCTTTTTCCTCCTCAATTTATTTTTATTCATCACATTGTGTCCAACCTTCAACTTCTTTTCTAAAACTGTGATCCTGGGGGGAAATTGGGGTTGGGGGGTCAGGGCCTGGGGGGGCCCTTTGGGGGGGTTGTGGTGGGGGTGGGGTGTGTGTGGGGTTTTTGATGGAGTGGGGGCAGGTGCTCATGGGGGTTACTGTTGCTGTTTATGTGGGGGCAGGGGAACACTGTGGGGTGTTGGTTTTTGATTGTTCAGTTGCCTTGGGGTTGTCGTGGTTGGAGTCCTCCTGTGTTGATTCTGGAGGGGGGTTTTTTCCACATGGGTCTGGGTTCTTCTGCTCATTTCCCATTTCCTCTCATTCCTCCTTTCGTCTTTTTGTGTTACTCACCTAATTCACTAATTTGGTTTGGGTCAGACTCAGCTCCTGGCCACACCTCTTCACTTCCTACTGGGTCTTTTCCCCTGCTCCCGGTTTTATCATTTTCTTAAAACTTTTGGGCCTCCTCCACTTTTCGTTCCTAGACTATTCCATTTCCCTGCTACTCTATGGATAAAAAATGCTTCCTAACACCCCTTTTACTCATCTGAGTCTTCGCCCTTTGTCCCCCCTTTTCTTTTTTTCCCTCTCTGGAACATCCTGTCCCCCCTCAGTATTTTATATGTCGTTATCTGTCTCCTCAAACCCTTCTGCCCTCCGTGTTTTAGCCCTTTTCCCTCAACCTTTCTTATAAACGCCCCCCGAGTTGTGGAACTAGCCTTTCCCCAAACCTTTTCCATTTTCTCTAATTTCGCTTTTGACCGTTTTGGTCAGACTGGTGCTATACTCTAGTATGGGCATGACGTCCCAAGTACAGT
The DNA here is from genome assembly GCA_009830355.1 of Cherax destructor. Taxonomy (NCBI): domain Eukaryota; kingdom Metazoa; phylum Arthropoda; class Malacostraca; order Decapoda; family Parastacidae; genus Cherax; species Cherax destructor. The sequence goes on from WNWK01057267.1 coordinate 9,751, forward strand.
GTCTTGAACGTTTCCCTTTTAAGGTGGAACGCTAATCATTTTGCCAGTCGCCCATATGCCCGCAGTTATCTGGTTGATGTTTTTCCAGGGTGTTGGCGTTATACTCCCCCCGGGTCTTTCTCTTTTGATAGGTTTGGCCTTTGTCCACCTGCCTGTACTCTGTCAGCGGTTTCTTTCCCCTTCCCCGATCTTCATGATTTTCATTTGATGGGATTAAATTCAAAACCAATTGTGCCCAGATGTCAACTTTTAGGTCTTTTGAATCCCGTTGGGCCTCATCCGTGTGATTCTCCTCATTAATTTCCATCATCTGCGAACAGGAAACCTGAGTCTTCCCCCATGTCTTCCCTATACCAAAAATACACTGGTCCTGGACGCCCCCCAAAGCTTTAAGGGGCCCCTGATCCTTGGAACCCCCACGTTTTTTTGTGCGTGTGTGTGTTATGTTTGTATTGTTGTGTGTACTCACCTAGTTGTGGTTGCGGGGGGGCGATTCATAGCTCCTGGCCCCCCCTCTTCATGGCCTATGGGTCAAACTCCCCCGGGCCCTGACTTTTTCATACCTCTTCTTAAGAGAGAATCCTCCACTCATCCTTAAACTATTTTACTTCCCGACCACTCTGTGACTGAAAAATCCCTAACATCCCTGTGATTCATCAGTCTTAAATTCCAACTCTGTCCCTTTTTGCTTTTCCCCCTTTTGTAAATTCTTTCTCTGTCCACCTTGTCAATTTCTCTCAGTATCTTATATTTTTATTTTCCCCCTATCTCTCCCTTCCTCCAGTGTCGTCAGGGCGTTTTCTAACCTCTCCTCTGGACATCCCCCTTTTCCGGGACTAGTCTTTTGCAAACCTTTTTCTTTCTCTGCTTCTTTGTGCTTGCTAGATGTGGGGTTTCCCAAAATGTTGCTGCATCTCTAGTATGGGCCCAACGTACACAGTGTCGGGTCCCAACTTTCTTTATTAAATGTCCGAAACTGTTCTTAGGTTTTCTAGGCCCCTATGTGCAGCAGTTATTTGGTTGATTCGCCTCAGGA
>WNWK01057268.1:0-10786 GCA_009830355.1 Cherax destructor
AAGTCATAGCTGTAGGTTAGGCAAGTGTTGAAGAATTGCCTCTATCAAGATCTAAAATTACCAGCTGAGGACTGATTCTTCTCTGTGTTGGACTGAAGAAGCCAATGGCTGGTGAAACGTTTCATAATAAAATTTCCAAATGTTACGTAAGTGTTTCATTCTTTTTGAGTTAAATACAGAAGAAAGTAAGTATAGAGAGAACAGAAGTAGTGGTGAGGTGAACACGATGTGATAACTCCATCAACCTTCAAGTGACTCACAAAATCGTAATAACACGATTGTAAACAAACCAGGGTACTGCACTAGTCCAGTCTCATGCACTGAGGCACTGAGGCACTGGGGCACTGAGGCACTGGGGACAGGTTGTATGGGACGCGGAGATACCTTTCTTGGATCACCCACTGACTGAAATACATGCAGTTCTCAATAGGCTTATGTCTGGCAATAATTGAAGGTTCACTATTTATATTATCCTGTAGATTTCTCAATATGTTCCATATTTCCTTCGCCAGACTGTCGAAATAATCAGCATGATGAGATTAGGTACAGTATCAGCATGAAGACATTAGGTACCAGTATCATCATGAAGACATTAGGTACCAGTATCATCATGAAGACATTAGGTACCAGTATCATCATGAAGACATTAGGTACCAGTATCATCATGAAGATATTAGGTACCAGTATCATCATGAAGACATTAGGTACCAGTATCATCATGAAGACATTAGGTACCAGTATCATCATGAAGACATTAGGTACCAGTATCATCATGAAGACATTAGGTACCAGTATCCATGAAGACATTAGGTACCAGTATCATCATGAAGACATTAGGTACCAGTATCATCATGAAGACATTAGGTACCAGTATCATCATGAAGAACATTAGCTGGACTTTCGCCTGCCTCAATCCTCACTGATAACGATGACAGTTTATTCTAATTTAGCAACAACGTTTATTTTACATTGTTCAGAGATGGAGTCCCATGCCCCCTCATTATTGGGTTCCCATAAACCCCAAGGGGTATGGATACCTTCGGTTAAAAATCTCTACTGGTTGAAATTCATTAGCTGGAGGATAAATATTAAATATGTCAAAAGAGAGATTGCATGACTATGACTGACTGAGGCAAGTTATTTTTGACATAAATCACACAAGATGTGTTTGTTTATAAGTTATATGCTGAGTATCAAGTAACATACATAAGGGTATTACCAATGACCCCTGGCTGTCTTCAAGCAGGCACTGGACAGACACCTAAAGTCAGTACCTGTTCAGCCGGGCTGTGGTTCGTACATCAGTTTGCGTGCGGCCAGCAGTAACAGCCTGGTTGATCAGACCTGATCCACCACGAGGCCTGGTCTCAGACCGGGCCGCGAGCTGACCTACCTGGAGTTTACCTTAGAGAGTTCCGAGGGTTAACGCCCCGCGGCCCGGACTGTGACCAGGCTCATGGTGATCAGGCCTGATCAACCAGGCTGTTACTGCTAGCCGCAGCGATCCAATCGAACCACAGCCTGGCTGGTCAGGTACCGACTTTAGGTGCCTGTCCAGTGTCTGCTTGAAGACAGCCAGGGGTCTATTGGTAATACCCTTATGTATGCTGGGAGGTAGTTGAACAGTCTTGGGCCCTGACACTTATTGTGTTGTCTCTCAACGTGCTAGTGGCACCCTGCTTTTCTTTGGGGATGTTACATCGTCTGCCCAGTCTTTTGCTTTTGTAGGAGTGACTCTCGTGTGCAAGTTTGGTACTAATCCCTCTAGGATTTTCCAGTGTAAATAATAATGTATCTCTCCTTCCTGCGTTCTAGGAGTACAGGTTTAGGAACTTCAAGCGTTCCCAGTAATTGAGGTTGTTTATCACAGTTATGCATGCCGTGAAGGTTCTCTGTACATTTTCTAGGTCAGCAATTTCACCTGCCTTGAAAGGTACAGTTAGTGTGCAGCAATATTCCAGCCTAGATAGAACAAGCGACCTAAAGAGTGTCATCATGGGCTTGGTATCCCTGGTTTTGAAGGTTCTCATTATCCATCCTGTCATTTTTCTAGCAGATGCGATTGCTACACTGTTATGGTCCTTGAAGGTGAGATCCTCTGACATGATCACTCCCAGGTCTTTGACATTAGTTTTTCGCTCTATTGTGTGGTTGGAATTTGTTTTATATATACTCCGATGAAATTTTAATTTCCTCACGTTTTCCATATCGGAGTAATTGAAATTTCTCATCATTGAACTTCATATTGTTTTCTGCAGCCCATTTAAAGATTTGGTTGATGTCTGCTTGGAGTCTTGCAGTGTCTTCAACGGTGGACACTGTCATACAGATTCGGGTGTCATCTGCAAAGGAAGGCACAGCACTGTGGCTTATATCCCTGTCAATATCTGATATGAGGATGAGGAACAAGATGGGAGCGAGTACTGTGCCTTGTGGAACAGAGCTTTTCACCATAGCCGCCTCAGACTTTACTCTGTTTACTACTACTCTTTGTGTTCTATTTGTTAGGAAATTATAGATCCATCTGCCAACTTTTCCTGTTATTCCTTTATCACGCATTTTGTGTGCTATTACACCATGGTCACACTTGCAAAGGCTTTTGCAAATCTGTGTATATAACATCTGCATTCTGTTTGTCTTCTAGAGCATCCAGGACCTTGTCGTAGTGGTCCAGTAGTTAGGACAGACATGAGCGACCTGCTTTAAACCTATGCTGCCCTGGGTTGTGTAATTGATGAGTATCTAGATGAGTGGCGATCTTGCTTCTTAAAACCCTTTCAAAGATTTTTATGATATGGGACATTAGTGCTATTGATCTGTAGTTCTTTGCTATTGCTTTACTGCCCCCTTTGGGGAGTGGGGCTATGTCTGTTGTTTTTAGTAACTGCGGGACGACCCCAGTGTCCATGCTTCCTCTCCGTAGGATGTTAAAAGCACGTGATAGGGGCTTCTTGCAGTTCTTGATGAACACGGAGTTCCATGAGTCTGGGCCTGGGGCAGAGTGCATGGGCATGTCATTTATCGCCTTTTCGAAGTTATTTGGCGTCAGGATAATGTCAGATAGGTTTGCGTCTACCAAGTTCTGTGGCACTCTCATAAAAAAATAATTTAGGTCTTCGACTCTCAGTCTGGTTAGCGGCTCGCTAAAAACTGAGTCATACTGGGACTTTAGCTCACTCATTTCCTTGCTGTCATCTGTGTAGGACCCATCTCGTCTAAGTAGGGGCCCAATCCTGGATGTTGTTCTCGACTTTGATTTGGCATAAGAAAAGAAATACTTTGGGTTTCTTTCAATTTCATTTATGGCTTTTAGTTCTCCCTGCGTTTCTTGACTCACGTAAGATTCCTTTAGCTTTAGTTCGATGTTTGCTATTTCTCTGACCAGTGTCTCCCTACGTATTTCAGATATATTGGCCTCATGTAGCCGCTCTGTTATTCTTTGCCTTCGCCTGTATTCTTTGCCTTCGCCTGTATTCTTTGCCTTCGCCTGTATTCTTTGCCTTCGCCTGTATTCTTTGCCTTCGCCTGTATTCTTTGCCTTCGCCTGTATTCTTTGCCTTCGCCTGTATTCTTTGCCTTCGCCTGTATTCTTTGCCTTCGCCTGTATTCTTTGCCTTCGCCTGTATTCTTTGCCTTCGCCTGTATTATTTGCCTTCGCCTGTATTCTTTGCCTTCGCCTGTATTCTTTGCCTTCGCCTGTATTCTTTGCCTTCGCCTGTTTTCTTTGCCTTCGCCTGTATTCTTTGCCTTCGCCTATATAGGGAGTGCCTTTCTCTTTCTAGTTTACATCTCCTCCTTTTCCTTAAGGAAATTTGCCTTGAGCAAACCTCAAGTGCCACAGAATTAATTTGTTCTAGACATAGGTTAGGATCCGTGATGCTTAGGCTATCTTCCCAGTTTATATCATTTAGGACTTGGTTTACTTGGTCCCACCTTATGTTTTTGTTATTGAAGTTGAATTTGGTGAAGGCTCCATCGCGACTGATCACATTTTGTCGATCTGGGGCTCCCCGCATGCATGTCTGGACCTCAATTATGTTGTGATTTGAGTATATTGTTTTTGATATGATGACATTTCGTATCAGATCATCATTGTTGGTGAAGATGATGTCCAGCGTATTCTCTAATCTTGTAGGCTCTACTATTTGGTGGTTTAAGGTGAATTTGGTGCAGAGATTTAAAAGTTCATGCATGTGCGAGTTTTCATCTGAGCTGCCTCCTGGTGTTATCTCTGCTACCACATTATTTGCAATATTCCTCCATTTTAGGTGCCTTAGGTTGAAATCCCCCAGGAGCAAGATGTTGGGGGCAGGAGCTGGAAGATTTACCAGACAGTGGTCAATTTTCAGAAACTGTTTCTGGAATTGTTGGGACGTTGCATCCGGAGGCTTGTATACAACCACGATGACCAGGTTTTGATTCTCGATCTTTACTGCTAAAACTTCAACTACATCATTTGAGGCATTTAGTAGTTCTGAGCATATAAGTGACTCTGTGATATACAGGCCAACCCCCACATCCTTTTGCCTGTTCACTCTGTCACATCTGTATAGGTTGTAGCCCGGGATCCATATTTCATTGTCCAAGTGATCCTTTATGTGGGTCTCTGTGAAAGCCGCAAACATTGCATTTGACTCTGTAAGCAGTCCACGATGTAAGGTATCTTGTTGTTTGTTGCTGGCTTTAAACCCTGTATATTTGCAAAGATGAATGTCGTTGGATTGGTGGTATTGGTGGTATGGGGGGGGGTCTTTTTTTCCCGGCACTAATATCTGTTGTTCTGGAGTGGAGGCCATTGTCTGTGATTCCACTCCAGAAATGATTGCAGTTGGTGTACGATTTCTGTCATTTCCTGCCAGCTTTTTTACCTTCCTGGTGCTAAAAAAACCTCTCTCTCTGGAGTGGCTTTGGCTACCCAGGTTTGCCCATGGTCTGGATGTTCTGTGTCGTCTTGTACCCTTCAGGTGGTGTGCCTGGCAATATAGGTTATAGCACTGTCTTTCCTGAACTGATGAGTGACACATTTCAGGGTGGAAAAGCTTACAGAAAGGGAGGTTGCATTTTCCTGTTGTCATATGGGCACGGCATTTTCTGGGGTGGTCAAAGTTGCATGTCCCATCTGTTTTCCCAGATATTTCATGCCTGCAGATACCAAGTGCATAATATTTGCATCGGCCTGGTTTGTGTTTGCCTTGGTTTCTTGTGACTGTCTTCCGTATTGTATTGCCTGCTGGTGCGTGTTTTCCTGTCTCATTTCTGTCTTCAGCACTAATGCTAACAATGGAGCCTTCATCAGTTGTTTATGGTAATTTATCTTCAATATTTCTCGGGGCATCCCCTTGTTTACTATCTACCGTGGTATTGCAAATTATGGAGTCATCCAGTTGCTTCACCCTCCACTACAGAAGCAACACTTACAAAAACAGGTAAATATCATAATCTTTAGATACCCTTCACATATGAATCTTTGTAACATTGGTTTTTGTATGTCCTTGTCTACACCTGTTTCCCCACTAGAGCTCCTGTCCCCCTTCAGGCCACCATCATTTATTTCTCCATTCTTAGTTACTGTCTACCAGGACAGCATTTGTATCAGGGGCGATAGCACCATCTGGCCCAAAAAATTATTTTCCCAACTGTTATAGAATGCAGTCATGTTTTTTATGAAGGCCGGTTTGATGTTGTCATCTTTTAATATCAATGTGATTTTATTCCACAGTTTGGTCTCATTTGGGCATACCCAAAAACACCTCCCTGGTTTAATATCTCGTGTAGTTGATTCCTCCGAAACCCGAAACCTTCTACAGGTATACTCCAGGTAACAAACTTCTCTATCTCCTAGTGCAAATTCTTGCAAATAAATAAAATCAGTTTGTGACCAACTACTAGAGATGGCAAATTTCCAATGAGTTACAGCAGGTCACTGTCTCTGGTTCTTTTAGTGGAGAGGAATTCCTATTAAGTCTTGTCTACACCACTTGTCAAGTCAACAGGTCAATAATTGCCTGTGGTCACGGGTGTGCTAGAGGTAAGCTGACTGACCTCACCCAGCGTCATCGTTAGCAGATTATCACCTCGCTAAGATCAAAAGTTGTTTAACTTTTTTCACAGTCCCTGAGCCAAGCCTTCGCTTCAGTTATCTTGCGCTAAATTAATTTAAGACTCCAAACTTCTCCGTTCTGGTCCTTACTCCTCATCACATTCCTCAGGGGAATGCTTTCTTATATACTTTCCGCATCCGGAATTAGATACGCTATACTTTATGGCAATATGAGCATAACGGTGGCAGTTGCAGCACCTGCTGCTCAGGATGGCAAGGGGGTAAGGCGGGGGCTGATGTTTCTTAGTACAGGTAGGAGACATAAGTCTGGCAGCCAGATGTTTGAAGGGAGTGACAGTGGACCCTCACAGCTGGCCACCACTTGGGTCTTGCCTGCATATCTTTGAGTGCAATGACGTATTCACTCTCAGCTCAATAAAGATTTATATCTGAAGGGTATCTAAAGATTATGATATTTACCTGATTTTGAATGTGTTGCTTCTCTAGTGGAGAGCAGAAGCAACTGGAGGACTCCATAATTTGCAACAAGCACGTCATTGATCACATCAACAAACACGTAGTTATTTCTGAAATGAATAATTGTCTCATCAAATTTTCAATTGATCTCTTCTGAACGGCTTCAGTAGTTACTAGTTGAGGCATCTTGGTGCCAGGAAAGTGACTATTAAGTTGTCACTGGTTGGGGCATCTTGGTGCCAGGATAGTGATTATTAAGTTGTCACTGGTTGGGGCATCTTGGTGCCAGGATAGTGACTATTAAGTTGTCACTGGTTGAGGCATCTTGGTGCCAGGATAGTGACTATTAAGTTGTCACTGGTTGAGGCATCTTGGTGCCAGGATAGTGACTATTAAGTTGTCACTGGTTGAGGCATCTTGGTGCCAGGATAGTGACTATTAAGTTGTCACTGGTTGAGGCATCTTGGTGCCAGGATAGTGACTATTAAGTTGTCACTGGTTGAGGCATCTTGGTGCCAGGATAGTGACTATTAAGTTGTCATTGGTTGGGCATCTTGGTGCCAGGATAGTGACTATTAAGTTGTCACTGGTTGAGACATCTTGGTGCCAGGATAGTGACTATTAAGTTGTCATTGGTTGGGGCATCTTGGTGCCAGGATAGTGACTATTAAGTTGTCAGTGGTTGGGGCATCTTAGTGCCAGGATAGTGACTATTAAGTTGTCACTGGTTGAGGCATCTTGGTGCCAGGATAGTGACTATTAAGTTGCCACTGGTTGAGGCATCTTGGTGCCAGGATAGTGACTATTAAGTTGTCACTGGTTGAGGCATCTTGGTACCAGGATAGTGACTATTAAGTTGTCATTGGTTGGGGCATCTTAGTGCCAGGATAGTGACTATTAAGTTGTCACTGGTTGAGGCATCTTGGTGCCAGGATAGTGACTATTAAGTTGCCACTGGTTGAGGCATCTTGGTGCCAGGATAGTGACTATTAAGTTGTCACTGGTTGAGGCATCTTGGTGCCAGGATAGTGACTATTAAGTTGTCACTGGTTGAGGCATCTTGGTGCCAGGATAGTGACAATTAAGTTGTCACTGGTTGAGGCATCTTGGTGCCAGGATAGTGATTATTAAGTTGTCACTGGTTGAGACATCTTGGTGCCAGGATAGTGACTATTAAGTTGTCATTGGTTGGGGCATCTTAGTGCCAGGATAGTGACTATTAAGTTGTCACTGGTTGAGGCATCTTGGTGCCAGGATAGTGACTATTAAGTTGTCACTGGTTGAGGCATCTTGGTACCAGGATAGTGACTATTAAGTTGTCATTGGTTGGGGCATCTTAGTGCCAGGATAGTGACTATTAAGTTGTCACTGGTTGAGGCATCTTGGTGCCAGGATAGTGACTATTAAGTTGCCACTGGTTGAGGCATCTTGGTGCCAGGATAGTGACTATTAAGTTGTCACTGGTTGAGGCATCTTGGTGCCAGGATAGTGACTATTAAGTTGTCACTGGTTGAGGCATCTTGGTGCCAGGATAGTGACAATTAAGTTGTCACTGGTTGAGGCATCTTGGTGCCAGGATAGTGATTATTAAGTTGTCACTGGTTGAGACATCTTGGTGCCAGGATAGTGACTATTAAGTTGTCATTGGTTGGGGCATCTTAGTGCCAGGATAGTGACTATTAAGTTGTCACTGGTTGAGGCATCTTGGTGCCAGGATAGTGACTATTAAGTTGCCACTGGTTGAGGCATCTTGGTGCCAGGATAGTGACTATTAAGTTGTCACTGGTTGAGGCATCTTGGTGCCAGGATAGTGACTATTAAGTTGTCATTGGTTGGGGCATCTTGGTGCCAGGATAGTGACTATTAAGTTGTCACTGGTTGAGGCATCTTGGTGCCAGGATAGTGACTATTAAGTTGCCACTGGTTGAGGCATCTTGGTGCCAGGATAGTGACTATTAAGTTGTCACTGGTTGAGGCATCTTGGTGCCAGGATAGTGACTATTAAGTTGCCACTGGTTGAGGCATCTTGGTGCCAGGATAGTGACTATTAAGTTGTCACTGGTTGAGGCATCTTGGTGCCAGGATAGTGACTATTAAGTTGTCACTGGTTGGGGCATCTTGGTGCCAGGATAGTGACTATTAAGTTGTCACTGGTTGAGACATCTTGGTGCCAGGATAGTGACTATTAAGTTGTCACTGGTTGAGGCATCTTGGTGCCAGGATAGTGATTATTAAGTTGTCACTGGTTGAGACATCTTGGTGCCAGGATAGTGACTATTAAGTTGTCATTAGTTGGGGCATCTTGGGCCAGTATAGTGACTATTAAGTTGTCACTGGTTGGAAGCATCTTGGTGCCAGGATAGTGACTATTAAGTTGTCACTGGTTGAGGCATCTTGGTGCCAGGATAGTGACTATTAAGTTGTCACTGGTTGAGACATCTTGGTGCCAGGATAGTGACTATTAAGTTGTCATTGGTTGGGGCATCTTAGTGCCAGGATAGTGACTATTAAGTTGTCACTGGTTGAGGCATCTTGGTGCCAGGATAGTGACTATTAAGTTGTCATTGGTTGGGGCATCTTGGTGCCAGGATAGTGACTATTGTTGTCACTGGTTGAGGCATCTTGGTGCCAGGATAGTGACTATTAAGTTGTCATTGGTTGGGGCATCTTAGTGCCAGGATAGTGACTATTAAGTTGTCACTGGTTGAGGCATCTTGGTGCCAGGATAGTGACTATTAAGTTGCCACTGGTTGAGGCATCTTGGTGCCAGGATAGTGACTATTAGTTGTCACTGGTTGAGGCATCTTGGTGCCAGGATAGTGACTATTAAGTTGTCATTGGTTGAGCATCTTGGTGCCAGGATAGTGACTATTGTTGTCACTGGTTGAGGCATCTTGGTGCCAGGATAGTGACTATTAAGTTGCCACTGGTTGAGGCATCTTGGTGCCAGGATAGTGACTATTAAGTTGTCACTGGTTGAGGCATCTTGGTGCCAGGATAGTGACTATTAAGTTGTCACTGGTTGAGACATCTTGGTGCCAGGATAGTGACTATTAAGTTGTCACTGGTTGAGGCATCTTGGTGCCAGGATAGTGATTATTAAGTTGTCACTGGTTGAGACATCTTGGTGCCAGGATAGTGACTATTAGTTGTCATTGGTTGGGGCATCTTGGTGCCAGGATAGTGACTATTAAGTTGTCACTGGTTGAGGGCATCTTGGTGCCAGGATAGTGACTATTAGTTGTCACTGGTTGAGGCATCTTGGTGCCAGGATAGTGACTATTAAGTTGTCACTGGTTGAGACATCTTGGTGCCTGGATAGTGACTATTAAGTTGTCATTGGTTGGGGCATCTTAGTGCCAGGATAGTGACTATTAAGTTGTCACTGGTTGAGGCATCTTGGTGCCAGGATAGTGACTATTAAGTTGTCACTGGTTGAGGCATCTTGGTGCCAGGATAGTGACTATTAGTTGTCACTGGTTGGGGCATCTTGGTGCCAGGATAGTGACTATTAAGTTGTCACTGGTTGAGGCATCTTGGTGCCAGGATAGTGACTATTAAGTTGTCACTGGTTGAGGCATCTTGGTGCCAGGATAGTGACTATTAAGTTGTCACTGGTTGAGGCATCTTGGTGCCAGGATAGTGACTATTAAGTTGTCACTGGTTGAGGCATCTTGGTGCCAGGATAGTGACTATTAAGTTGTCACTGGTTGAGACATCTTGGTGCCAGGATAGTGACTATTAAGTTGTCATTGGTTGGGCATCTTGGTGCCAGGATAGTGACTATTAAGTTGTCACTGGTTGAGGCATCTTGGTGCCAGGATAGTGACTATTAGTTGTCACTGGTTGGGGCATCTTGGTGCCAGGATAGTGACTATTAAGTTGTCACTGGTTGAGGCATCTTGGTGCCAGGATAGTGACTATTAAGTTGTCATTGGTTGGGCATCTTGGTGCCAGGATAGTGACTATTAAGTTGTCACTGGTTGAGGCATCTTGGTACCAGGATAGTGACTATTAAGTTGTCATTGGTTGGGGCATCTTGAGTGCCAGGATAGTGACTATTAAGTTGTCACTGGTTGAGGCATCTTGGTGCCAGGATAGTGACTATTAAGTTGCCACTGGTTGAGGCATCTTGTGCCAGGATAGTGACTATTGTTGTCACTGGTTGAGGCATCTTGGTGCCAGGATAGTGACTATTAAGTTGTCACTGGTTGAGGCATCTTGGTGCCAGGATAGTGACTATTAAGTTGTCACTGGTTGAGGCATCTT
>WNWK01057269.1:0-10786 GCA_009830355.1 Cherax destructor
TTTCAAATAAACTAAAGAAAAAAAAAAAGTTGTGTGCTACATGTTATAAATTCTGTTTCACTGTTTATAGTACCATTTCTGTTATACTGATTGTGATGTTAATGTATGGGTTGTGATGTTAATGTATGGATTTTGTGTTAATTGTCTTGGCAGGGTACTGTCTTATGTACTGTGTTGGTATAATTATGTCCCTTAATGGAAATTCACATTAAAACTCTCAACAAAAGTACGATTGTTGTTCCGATTTAATATGTTGAATAGTTTTTTTTATTTCAGCATGTCATTGTACGACATGTAGGGGTTAACGTAAGACATGGCATGTTGTCGCTTTACCTATGCATTTATTGTTCATTGTTAATTTATTACCCCAGGTTAACTGATAAGGGTGTTGTTATGTTGTTAACTTTTGTTCTATACTGCTTATTTTGTTATATAAGCTTTGTTTCAGACCATGGCATGGCACTGTTATGTATAATATTTGTATATTTATGTCTTTCCAAATAAAATTTAAAAAAAAATTACATTAGGTTTTACAACCTGCATGAATTGTATCACTGTAGGCAACAAGAGCAATTCATCCCTCCATGGAAGATGTGTTCATTTAATATCACATACCTGCAAGTCCCTCCCAAGAAGCTCATTGCTAGTAATCCCTTCCTTAAATCACTTGTTAAAGCAACTGCTCAAGAAGAAATTTCTCGCCTAGCTGGTAGTAATAAGTTATCTCAAGTTATATACACTGATGGATCTAAACAGGAGTCTTCTGGCAGGGCTGCATCTGCTCTGGTTGCCAACTCCCTAGTTAAGAACAATACTATTTTTTTTGAACTAGGCATAAGAATTAACAACTGGGCGTCTACACTGCAAACTGAATTGTTTGCAATCCTAATGGTACTAAAGCTAACTTATGACACTGAGCTTGACTCTATCATCATTACTGATTCTATGTCATCACTGAGCTTGACTCTATCATCATTACTGATTCTATGTCATCACTATGATAACATGAACGTAGATAAGTATGTTTATGGAGCAACTTGCATATAATGACTAACAGCATGCTCATTGGAGAAGCCAGGTATAGATACTCAAAAATCCGGGACAAAGGAATTAATGTACATTTGCTATGGATTCCGTCACACATTGGATTACTCCTTCATGATAAAGTTGATATGTTAACCAAGAAGAGCACCCATAAGGAGAATGTAGCATATAACTTTGGTATATCTGTGTCTAGCATTAGGAATAATATTAGGAGAGAAATAAATAATGAAAATGATAGCTATAGGAATGCAGTTAGAAGCCTGAGTAGATCTATAACCCACTATGATAACATGAACGTAGATAAGTATGTTTATGGAGCAACTTGCAATGTGAACAGACTGACTGATGTTGTAGTGGCCAGGCTTCGGCTTGGCTACAAGTACTTCTGGCAGTTTGGGAGATACACAGATGATCAAACTAAATGCAAATTATGTGATCAGGCATATGGTCACTGTCTTGACCACTATGTGCTGAATTGTCCACTTATTGAGGAATATAGAGATAGACAGTATAATAACCTATGTGACATGTCAAGATATCTTATTAGTGAAGGTAGGATACCACTTATACTAAGCAAATTTCCTAAATTTGCTTGTAACAGATAAGTGAACTGTAGATATAAATCCAAATTAATTTCCATGAACGTGCCTATCTGTGCTCATGATAATGCGAGCACAGATGGGCATGTTTGTGGAGCAACTTGCAATGTGAACAGACTGATGTTGTAGTGGCCAGGCTTAGGCTTGGCTGCAGGTACTTCTGACAGTTTGGGAGACACAGATGATGATCAAACTAAATGCAAATTATGTGATCAGGCATATGGTCACTGTCTTGAACACTATGTGCTTAATTGTGCACTTATTGAGGAATATAGAGATAGACAGTATAATAACCTATGTGACATGTCAAGATATCTTATTCATGAAATAAGATACCAATTGTAATAAGCAAATTTCCTAAATTTGCTTGTAACAGATAATTGAAATGTAGATATAAACCCAAATGTACAATTGTTAACCCTTTGGGGCCTAGTGCCTAGGCCTTTTGTGTATCCATATGCTCTTGCGCTACCGTCCACAGGATGGATATGGGGTGCACATAAACTAGCCACTTCGGTGGCAAAATCTAAAATCTAATCTTTAACAAAAATAAAATACATCAAAAATTACACCCTAACAAACAGGTGGACATATATATATATATATATGTACATGAAACATACCAAATGTATCATACCATGTACTCTACTTAATATTACAAAAATGTAACAGAAAACTCCACCTACAAAACATTAATTTGTACACACAACAGTACATTAACCTCCTCATACCCTTGGTAGGCACCTCACATTTCACTGTAATGGACAAATTTAACAACTTCTTTTACTATAACATTTCCATCTGCCTCACTGGCAAAAATATAAATTATTAAACCTCTGCACCTCACCACAGAAAACACAGCCACAAAGGAAAGTCACCTCTGCCCCAAAAATAAAGAACAGAAGTAAACCAAAACCCTCCAGACTAATGGGAACCTATTAACGTTCCCTCCCCCTATAGACCCTATGCTCCACTGCTAACTACGAAAACTAAAAACTCTTATCCTGAAACCCTACGTGCCACGCATCTACCTACCATTCCCCACCCCTACCCACCCACTCTCCTACTCGCTCCCTCTCAACCATAATAAACCTCCCACCGTCATTTCCTGTAAACTTCAGGAAAACACGTGACCCACTTCCTACCATAAATCTCCCTATTCCTCAATTTTGTTCTAACAAACCCCGCCGCTAAAGCCTTAATTAAAAGAGCCCCTTCCACATCCCTCATCATCCAAGTCTTATAAATGTAATCCAGCATGATATAGGTTATACCCCTACGTACGCCTTCCGGGAGATCCCTCAGCTCCAAACTTAGGGCCTTTAAAACCGACACTTTCCCTCCTCCTACCCAACCCAAAACCCTATCCATCCATACTCTGACTAAACCCAAACTTTCACAGAAATATACTGCATGAAATGCTGTTTCCCACTCCCCACACTTAAGACATTCCCCTTCCAGTATACCATGCAAAAATCTGTAGCCCACTTCTCTAACCCTCGGTGCCACCCTAACTTTCCTCAACCATTCCCAAATGCTCTTCCACTCATACTTTGGATACATAGCTTCCCCTTGTACCACTACCTCTCCTCCTCCGATGGCATCCAACCTACGCAATTTAATACTCTCTGGTTCCCTAGCAACTAACAAAAACCGAAGGATACTCTCACATTCTATCAATTCTTTACCCCCCCCCCCACAACTTTCGCACCTCTTTCATCACTCCACCTATTTTCCTACCCCCTGTCCCTCCAATCAATAAAAATTCCTGCTTCAAAAACACATTCCTCAATCTTCTCCTCAAAGGCACCAACCCCAAGCCACCCCACTTTACACGAGTTTCTACCACTGCCTTACTGAGCCAATGCCTACCCCTCGCCCACACGAATTGCATAACACCTTTTTCCAGCCTACGAATATCCTCCTCCATAAGGGGGAAAACCCCTGCCCTGAACCAAAGTTTGCTATATATTAAAACATTAACTACTATCACTCTTTGTAAAAGAGTGATCTCCCTGGCACTCCAACCTCTCATCCTGGCCAAAGCACCGTTCACCACCTCCCTTGAATTCACCTCCCTGACCCTCTCTAAATCGTTACTAAACACTATCCCACACACCTTCAATTCATTCACACACTTCCATCCATCCCGTACCCTAACGGACCCCTACCCACCTTCCCACCTCCAACAATAATGATTTACTTCTATTCACCCTCATACCCGTTAATAAACCGAACCTACCAATCACCTCACTTATCCACCTCAAACCTCCATCCGTGTGTATTAAAAGAGTTGTATTATCTACATAACCTATAATATATGTACATATGGTCTCTGTCTGTCCCTGTGTCCCTTCCCCACCCTCAACCAATCTAAAAGGGTCTACCTGGAGTCTACCTGGAGAATTCCAGGGGTCAACGCCCCGCGGCCCGGTCTGTGACCAGGCCTCCTGTTGGACCAGAGCCTGATCAACCAGGCTGTTACTGCTGGCCACACGCAGTCCAACGTACGAACAACAGCCCAGCTGATCAGGTACCGACTTGAGGTGCCTGTCCAGTGCCTGGTTGAAGACAGCCAGGGGCTTGTTGGTAATCTCCCTGATGTATGCTGGGAGGCAGTTGAACAATCTTGGGCCCCTCACAATTATTGTGTTGTCCCTCAACGTGCTAGTGGCACCCCTGCTCTTCATTGGGGGATGTTACATCGCCTGCCGAGTCTTTTGCTTTCGTACGGAGTGATTTTTGTGTGCAAGTTTGGTACTAAGCCCTCGAGAATTTTCCATGTGTATATAATAATGTATCTCTCCCGAATGCGGTCTAGAGAGTACAGGTTTAGGAACTTCAAGCGTTCCCAGTAGTTGAGGTGGTTTATCGCACTTATGCGTGCGGTGAAGGTTCTCTGCACATTTTCAAGGTCAGCAATTTCACCCGCCTTGAAAGGTGCAGTTAGTGTGCAGCAATATTCCAGCCTAGATAGAACAAGCGATCTGCAAAGTGTCAACATGGGCTTGGCATCCCTGGTTTTGAAGGTTCTCATTATCCATCCTGTCATTTTTCGAGCAGATGCAATTGCTACATTGTTATGGTCCTTGAAGGTGAGATCCTCTGACATGATCACTCCCAGGTCTTTGACATTAGTGTTTCGCTCTATTGTGTGGTTGGAATTAGTTTTGTACTCCGATGAGATTTTAATTTCTTCACGTTTTCCGTATCTGAGTAATTGAAATTTCTCATCATTGAACTTCATATTGTTTTCTGCAGCCCATTTAAAGATTTGGTTTATGTCTGCTTGGAGTCTTGCAGTGTCTTCAACGGTGGACACTGTCATACAGATTCGGGTGTCATCTGCAAAGGAAGACACAGCACTGTGGCTTATATCCCTGTCAATGTCTGATATGAGGATGAGGAATAGGATGGGAGCAAGCACTGTGCCTTGTGGAACAGAGCTTTTCACAGTAGCTGCCTCAGACTTTACTCTGTTGACTACTACTCTTTGTGTTCTACGTGTTAGGAAATTATAGATCCATCTACCAACTTTTCCTGTTATTCCTTTATCACGCATTTTTTGTGCTATTACACCATGGTCACACTTGTCAAAGGCTTTTGCAAAATCTGTGTATATAACATCTGCATTCTGTTTATCTTCTAGAGCATCCAGGACCTTGTCGTAGTGGTCCAGTAGTTGGGACAGGAGCGGCCTGCTCTAAACCCATGCTGTCCTGGGTTGTGCAATTGATGGGTATCAAGATGGGTGGCGATCTTGCTTCTTAGAACCCTTTCAAAGATTTTTATGATATGGGACGTTAGCGCAATTGGTCTGTAGTTCTTTGCTATTGCTTTACTGCCCCTTTGTGGAGCGGGGCTATGTCTGTTGTTTTTAGTAGCTGCGGGACGATCCCAGTGTCCATGCTCCCTCTCCATAGGATGTTAAAGCATGTGATAGGGGCTTCTTGCAGTTCTTGATGAACACGGAGTTCCATGAGTCTGGGCCTGGAGCGGAGTGCATGGGCATGTCATTTTTGCCTTTTCGAAGTCATTTGGCGTCGTGATGATGTCAGAAAGGCATGCGTCTGTCAAGTTCTGTGGCACTCTCATAAAAAATCATTTAGGTTTTCGATTTTCAGTCTGGTTAGTGGCTCGCTAAAGACTGAGTCATACTGGGTTTAAGTAACTCACTCATCTGTGTAGGACCCATCCGGTTTAAGTAGGGGCTCAATACTGGTTGTTGTTCTCGACTTTGATTTTGCATGGAAAAGAAATACTTAGGGTTTCTTTCAATTTCATTTATGGCTCTTAGTTCTTCCCGTGTCTCTTGATTCCTATAAGATTCCTTTAGTTTTAATTCGATGTTTGCTATTTCTCTGACTAGTGTCTCTCTACGTATTTCAGAATATTGGCCTCCTGTAGCCGCTCCGTTATTCTGTGCCTTCGCCTGTATGGGGCGCCTCTCTCTTCAGTTTGCATCTTTCCTTTTCCCTAAGGAATTTGCCTTGAGCAAACCTCAAGTACCACAGAGTTAATTTGTTCTAGACATAGGTTGGGATCCGTGATGCTTAGGCAATCTTCCCAGTTTATATCATTTAGGACTTGGTTTATTGGTCCCACCTTATGTTTTTGTTATTGAAGTTGAATTTGGGGAAAGCTCCATCGCGGCTGATCCCATTTTGTTGATCTGGTGCTCCCTGCATGCATGTCTGGACCTCTGTTATGTTTTGATCTGAGTATATTGTTTTTTATATGATGACATTTCGTATCAGATCATCATTGTTAGTGAAGATGAGGTCCAGCGTATTCTCTAATCTTGTGGGCTCTACTATTTGCTGGTTTAAGGTGAACTTGGTGCAGAGATTTAAAAGTTCATGCATGTGTGAATTTTCATCTGAGCTGTCTCCTGGTGTTATCTCTGCTACCACATTGTTTGCAATGTTCCTCCATTTTAGGTGCCTGAAGTTGAAATCCCCAGTAGCAAGATGTTGGGGGGCAGGAGCGGGAAAATTTTTTCCAGACAGTGGTCAATTTTCAGAAGCTGTTCCTGGAATTGTTGGGACGTTGCATCCGGGGCTTGTAGACAACCACGATGACCAGGTTTTGATTTTCGACCTTTATTGCTAATACTTCAACTAATCATTTGAGGCTTTAGTAGTTCTGAACATATATGTGGCTCTGTGATATACAGGCCAACCCTTTTGCCTGTTCACTCTGTCACACCTGTATAGGTTGTACCCCGGGATCCATATTTCATTGTCCAAGTGATCTCTTATGTGGGTCTCTGTGAAAGCCGCAAACATAGCATTTGACTCTGTAATCAGTCCACGAATGTAAGGTACCTTGTTGTTTGTTACTGGCTTTAGACCCTGTATATTAGCAAAGATGAATGTAGTTGGATTGGTGGTTGGGTCCTCCAGAATAGCAAATAATATCGTGATGGGAAACCCTTTGCCTAATACCCTTTCCCATATTCACAGCCCACCCCAATTTACCATTGGGCGTGGCCCAATCTAACCCCAGCACCCCACCCTCCTGACAATTTTCTTAAACCCCTTGATTCTCCTATGTAAGTAAGTAAAGTAAGTAAATTTTATTTCTTGAAGATTACATAGGTATTGGTAGTTACAATATAAAGTGAGTCAAGGGAGCCACTGACATGCAATGGCATTAGGGGCAGCTTAATCTAGTAACAAAGACTATGTACAAATAAAAATTTTTGATTTTTATTCTGTTAAAATTTGTTTAAATTTACAATATGATGATATTATACTGTTAAAATTATTATATGATGATAGGGGGTGTAACAGGTGTTTAGATTCTCGAATGGTAATAGAAATTGAGATTATCTTAAGGAAAATAACATTGAGCATTTTTGACATTAACTTATAGTATGAGTATTTAGTTTTGGGTGTGTAGGGGTAACATAATAGTAACATTTTAAAAAAATTGAAATTATCTTATAGGAAAGCAATAATGAGCATTTTTTAAAATAGTTTATGTATGATTATTTAGTTTGGGTGAGTAGGTGGTTTTGAGTTGAGTCTTAAATTGATTTTCAGACAAGGTTATCAATATTTACTTGTAATGAATTCCAGATTCTGGGGCCCTTCATGTGCATAGAATTTTTACATGGTTTTATGAACTCAGGTATATCAAAAAAATATCTGTGTCTTGTGTTGTGGTCATGGGTCCTATTAAAGTTGGTAGGAGAATTTTGAGCGGATACCATATTGCCTTCATGTAACCAGATCCCACTCCTCCTTTTAACCTAATCGCCAGTATTTTTCGTAAATCTTTAAACCTACTCATTAATACGATCACTCTAAAATCTTTAATAAAATTTGCCCAAGAACTCATTACAGTTGTGACCGGGTGTAGACTAGTGAATTGTTCATTGCTTTATTTTGTTCATGATTTAACCATGTATAAGCATAAAAAATAATTATTCATGTTTCATTACTTTTGTAACTTGTGAGTTCTTACCTTTTAGCTTGTTAGTTCATTACCTTTGTAACTTGCTCAGCTATCAAAACTTTGGGTCCAGTCCTTGGACCCATTTAACCTCTGTAATCTTTTGACTACACCCCCAGGATGGGGAGGGGGGGGATAATAAAGAAAAACTAACTAACTCTAAAATTTTAAAAAAACTTCTCGCTCATTCTTCTTTGGTACTAAACTCCCCCCAGTACAAACTAAATCCTCCCCAACCCCCTTATATCATTAAAGACCTTTTAACCAACCTCTCAACACGTCAAAACCCAACATACAATTCCCCAGAAAACCATCCCAACCCCCCGGGTTTTCCCCCCCCCAAAACTTTAACTGCATTCCACACTTCCTCCTCAGTTATATCACCTTCCCCTCCTTCCTCCCTCCTGCTCCTCTCTCATCAATATTCCGAACCCCCCCTTTATCCTGAACCCCCCTCCCCTCAAAATTTTTTAAACCATACTTCCCCATACCTGCCTTTGCCTCAATTGTGTTTAAACAAGCCCCCCCCCAAACCCCCCTCATCATCTATTCAAACCCCTATCTCATCACCTCCCTCCTTTTCCTAAAATTTTTCAAAACCCCTTGACACCCCTCTCCCCATAGGACCTCATTCATACTCCTCCTAAGGAAATCTTCGTTTTGTTGTCCCAAAACCATTCACACCCTTTTCCTTTCCACGTCCTGAACCTTCATCCCCTATTTCCCTGCCCCCTTAATAAACCCTCCAAAACCTCGGCCTGTACCTGTACCTGGCATCCCCTCTGCTAACATTCACGAAAAATCCTTTATCGCAGGTTTTTCCCCCAGTTCCACCCTTTGCCACCCCCCCCCCCCCTTTCCCCACAACCCCCCCCCCCCCCCCCAAAATCCACCTCCCCACCTAACCTCCCCAAAAACCCCCAACTTTCCCTTCCAGTAACCCCAACCCTCCCCCCCCCATCCTAATTGTGCAATCACTCCTTTCCCCCAAAAAACCCCAACATCCACACACTCCACATTCTCCCACCTCAACTACCTTTGACACATAAATCCTATCCAACCTTGCTTCATGTGCACCTCTACTATATGTTTTATTCTAAAAATTTCCCCCTTTCCCCACACCCCCCCCAAAATCCACTCCCCCTACCCCCACAACCCCCCCTTAATTTTTTCCCCAAAATTGTCACTTTACCTCTAGGCTCTATTTCCCTCACCCTTATGACACTTTTCCCCCCCCCGAATGGTTTTTAAAAAAACCCCGGAAGGCAAAAATTTTTTTCCCCAAAAAAAAATCAGACTTTTTTTTTAAAAGGGGGAAAACCCCCCCCTTCCCCCCTCCCGCCCCCCCTTTCAAACGGGAAACCCCCAAGCCCAAAAAAACTTATAACCCTTCAATACCAAGTCCTCTCCCCTAAAATTGTGTTCTTGAAAAACAAACATGTACCCCATGTCTACTTGCATCACCTCAACCCATTTTCTCTTGACCTCCTGTGGGAAAAGGACATTCATATTCATTGTAAAAAACCTGAAACTAAAGGCATCGGTTTCTCCTTCCTCTGGGCTCGTTCCCTCATTCCAAAAATTTTTAAAATTAAAAAAAAAATTTAAAAATTTTTTATTTCAAGTAATATACAAGGGGGGTGTACCATAAAATTTTTTAAAAGAAAATAGATATTACAAGATGGCAAATAATATGCCTAGGTATGCCTAGGCTTTTCAGGGTCTTATGATAGGTCTTACTCAATAGTGACACAATGATTATACTGATAAAAAAAAGGGTTTTTTTAAAAATTTTTGTGATTAACTAGGGTTACAGAATTGAGGACTGAAATTTAAATATTTAAAATTTTAAAAAATTTGTTTAAAAAAATTTTGCAATTAGTTTATATAAAATGATAAAAAAGGGGGTGTATTGGTGTATTTAACAATTAGTTTAAGAATTTAGCAATTAGTTTATATATTAATGATAAAAAAATTTTTTTTATTGGCATAATACAGATTTTATATTGGAGTTTCTTAGGCAAACTTATGACTAGTTAAAAATTATGAAACAATAGTTTTATTAGAATTTTTTTGGGTTTTTTTCTGTGCAAATTGGGGAAAAAAAAGATATCAATAAGTGTATTTTGCTGTGGATTTTCAAAAATAAAGTAGTTTTCATTTGGGGTTTTTTACCGGTTGGGTGCTAAGTGAGATAAGATGTTTTTTTTTAAAAATGCTTTTGAAAATGGAAAGGGTTTGTCTGGAATTCCCAGAGTTTTCAGGCAAAAGGGGGGTTCCCCAATTTTAGGCCCTTTTTTTGCGCATTGAATTTTTTTATAGATTTATTGGACAGGGAAAGTCAAAAAAATGTTTATGTCTGGTATTATGTCTATGGGGCCTGTCCCCAAAAATCAAAAAAAAATTTTTTGCTCAGGGTTTAAAATTGGAATTTTGGTTTCCCATAAAATTTTTTGAAAAGTAAATAAAAATTGGGGGGGTTTTGAAAACCCCCGAGTAAAAGGTTTTGGGTCTTTGAAGGGGGTGGGGGTGTGCTGCCCCCGGGGTTTGGGGGGCTTTTTTTAAATTTTTACTGGGGGTTTTTTTGTTTTTGGGTTTAGGTGGGTTTTTGGGTTTTTTCCCCCCCCACAAATGGCATAAAAGTGAGGTAGGGATGGGGGGGGTGAGTAGTATAGTGAAATGCC
>WNWK01057270.1:0-10785 GCA_009830355.1 Cherax destructor
TTACAAAACGAAGTGTTAGTAGAAGGCAGAGTATATGGAGATAAAAGAAAGGTGAAGAGAGTGGTGAGAGAGTGAAAAGAAAGGCGGATGAAAGAATGGGAGAGGATCTGTCAAGAAATTTTGCTGAAAACAAGAAAAATTTTGGAGTGGATAAACAAGGTAAGAAAGCCTAGGACGAATGGATTTGTCAGTTAAAAACAGAGTAGGGGAGTTAGTAGATGGGAAGCTGGAGGTATTGGGTAGATGGCGGGAATATTTTGAGGAACTTTAAATGTCGATGAAAAAAGGGGCGGTAATTTCATGTACGGCAGGGAGGTACAACATCGTTTAGGAGTGAAGAAGAGCAGGATGTGAGTGTGGGAGGTGCGTGAGGCATTACGTAGAATGAAAGGGGTAAAGCAGCTGGAATTGCAGGAATCATGACGAAATGTTAAAAGCAAGGGGGATATAGTGCTGGAGTGGTTGGTATTTTTTTTAATAAATGTTAGAAAGAGGAAGGTACCTAGGGGGGATTGGCAGGGACATGTATAGTTCCTTTATATAAAGGGAAGGGGATAAAGAGAGTGTAAAAATTATAGGGAATAAGTTTACTGAGTATACCAGGTAAAGTGTTGGCAGGGTTATTATTGAAAGAATTAGAGGTAGTAAGTTACTGAAGGCTGTAAGAGTTTTTATGAGGATAGTGAGGCTCAGGTTAGGGTGTGTAGGAGAGAGGAGATTACTTCCCGGTAAAAGTAGGTCTTAGACAGGGTTGTGTAATGTCACCATGGTTGTTTAATATATTTATAGATGGGGTTGTAAAGAAGTAAATGCTGGGGTGTTGGGGAGAGGGGTGGGATTAAATTATGAGAATTAAATGCAAAATGGGAGTTGACACAGTTACTTTTTGCTGATGATACTGTGCTTATGGGAGATTCTAAGAAAAGTTGCAAAGGTTAGTGGACGAGTTTGGGAGAGTGTGTAAAGGTAGAAAGTTAAAAGTGAACATAGATAAGAGTAAGGTGATGAGGTATCAAACGATTTAAATAAGAAAAATTGGATATCACATTGGAGAGAGGATTATGGAAGAATAATGTTTTCAGATATTTGGGAGTTGATGTGTCAGCAGATGGGTTTATGAAGGATGAGGTTAACCATAGAATTGATGAAGGAAAAAAGGTGAGTGGTGCATTGAGGTATCTGTGGAGACAAAACGTTATCCATGGAGGCAAAGAAGGGAATGTACGAAAGTATAGTGGTACAACACTCTTATATGGGTGTGAAGCATGGGTTGCAAATGCTGCAGCGAGGGAGGCTGGAGGCAGTGGAGATGTCCTGTCTAAGGGCAATGTGTGGTGTAAATATTATGCGAGAAAATTCGGAATGTGGAAATTAGGAGAAGGTGTGGAGTTACTAAAAGTATTTGTCAGAGGGCTGAAGAGGGTTGTTGAGGTGGTTTGGTCATTTAGAGAATGGATCAAAGTAGAATGACTTGGAGAGCGTATAAATCTGTAGGGAAGGAAGGCGGGGTAGGGGTCGTCCTAGAAAGGTTGGAGGGAAGGGGTAAAGGAGGTTTTGTGGGCGAGGGCTTGGACTTCCAGCAAGCATGTGTGAGCGTGTTAGATAGGAGTGAATGGAGACGAATGGTTTTGGGACATGACGATCTGTTGGAGTGTGAGCAGGGTAACATTGTGTGAAGGGATTCAGGGAAACCAGTTAATTGATTTAGTTGGACTTGAGTCCTGGAAATGGGAAGTACAATTGCACTTTAAAGGAGGGTCTGAGATGTGACAGCTGGGGGGGACTTTTCTCGCTGGTATCTGAGCTCCTCTGCAAACGTGATTATGTATGAGTGTGGTGAAAGTGTTGAATGATGATGAAAGTTTTTTCTTTTTGGGGATTTTCTTTCTTTTTTTTGGGTCACCCTGCCTCGGTGGGAGGCGGCCGACTTTTGAAAAAAAAAAAAAAAAAAAAAAAATATATAGGTGGGACCCCGGTTTACGATATTTTTCATTCGAATGCTGTTCAAGTGCCATTACCAAACGAATTTATCTCCTTAAGAGAAGGTTGTAAAATAGACTAGGTCTTTTCTAGCCCCAAAATTACACTTCAAAACATTTAAAATATAAACTTAATGAAAAGGGTGAGTTTGGGAGCCATCGGTGAACGCCGAGTGAAAAAAAATACACTATACTTATATATAATATATATATACATATATATAATATATATATCCATATATATAATACAGTGGTACCCCGACTTACTATATTTTTTCATTCCAGAATGCTGTTCAAGTGCCATTACCAAACGAATTTATCTCCTTAAGAAATAATGTAAAATAGACTAGTCTGTTTAGACCCCAAAATTACACTTACAAAAGCATTTAAAAAAATAAACTTACATAAAAGGGTGTGTTTGGGGACCATCGTAAGTCGGGGTACCACTGTATATATATATATATATATCTTCCTTTCTTTCAACACGTCGGCCGTCTCCCACCGAGGCAGGGTGGCCCAAAAGGAAAAATGAAAGTTTCTCCTTTTACATTTAGTAATATATTCAGGAGAAGGGTTACTGCCCCTTGCTCTCTGCATTTAGTCGCCTCTTACCCACACGCATGGCTTACGGACGAAGAATTCTGTTCCACTTCCCCATGGAGAGAAAGGAAATAAGAACAAGAACTAGGAAGAAAATAGAAGAAAACCCAGAGGGGAGTGTATATATATATGCTCGTACATGAATGTGTAGTGTGACCTAAGTGTAAGTAGAAGTAGCAAGATGTACCTGAAATCTTGCATGTTTATGAGACAGAAAAGACACACCAGCAATCCTACCATCATGTAAAACAATTACAGGCTTCTGTTTTACACTCACTTGGCAGGACGGTAGTACTTCCCTGGGTGGTTGCTGTCTACCATCCTACTACCTAGGATATATATATATATAATATATATATATATATATATAAGTCCTTGTTAGAGGACCTACAATGGGTGTGTGTGTGTGTGTGTGTATATGTATATATATATATATATATATATATACAGTGGTACCCCGGTTTACGATATTTTTTCATTCCAGAATGCTGTTCAAGTGCCATTACCAAACAATTTATCTCCTTAAGAAATGTTGAAAATAGACTAGTCCTTTTAGACCCCCAAAATTACACTTACAAAAAGCATTTAAAAAATAAACTTACATAAAAGGTGAGTTTGGGGACCATGAAACCGGGGTACCACTGTATATATATATATATATATATATACAGTGGTACCCGACTTACGATGGTCCCAAACACACCCTTTATGTAAGTTGATTTCAAATAAGCTTTGAAGTGTATTTGGGGTCTAAGGACTAGTCTATTTTACATCATTTCTTATGGAGATAAATTCGTTTGTAATGGCAGAACAGCATTCTGGAATGAAAAATATCGTAAGTCGAGGTACCACTGTACATGGACCCCAGTTTCGTAAAACTTCACTCCTGAAGTCTGCTCAAGTGCCATTACCGAACAATTTACTCCCTTAAGGAAAAATTTCACGTAGGTTAGTCTATTTCAGACCCCCAAAATACACTTCCACAGAACTTACAAAATTATACTTACATAATTGCATGATTTCTGGGGTATTCGTTAACCGAGGGTCCACTGTATATATATATATATATATATATATATATATATATATATATATATATATATATATATATATATATACATATAAATGTCATACCCATTAGGTAAAACTTGCTATTTTTCCTTAAATAGCAATGCTCATCTTGCCATATACGACTAGCGAAAATTTGTGTATGCAATAATTTTGCAAAAATCATTCTGAACCTAACGAAAAAAATATATTTCATTGTGTTTTTTTATTACTGAATTATTGTAAACTTATCTGAAATATATTTAGTTGGATTAGGCTAAATTAAATTGCACTTGTTATAATAATGTTAGGTAATTTTTCTATTTTTTTTTTGTACAAAATTTTTATTAATTTTTACATTAATATAAATGAAAAAAAAAAATCTTTAAACGTAGAGAAATTTTTAGAAAGGACTGAATTTTAAATGAGTTCTTGCTAATAGACTAGTTTTACCTATTCGGCACGATATAAGTATATATGTCGTTAACAGAACTGCGGCTAGCCAGGATTCGATCATACGTCACCATGCGCAGCCCCGTGAGAAAAGGACAATGTATGCATCACTCTATCAACTGGTTGGCCCAGTGAATAGTGATGTGTACATGGTCTTAAAGAACATAAGAACATAAGAAAGAAGGAACACTGCAGCAGGCCTACTGGCCCATGCGAGGCAGGTCCAAATCTCCAACGGCTTAAGCCAATGCCCCGACCCAGCCAGGTCAGGTTACATTCACTTAAGGAAGGAGCACTGCATCTGACCTAGTAGCACAACCTAGTCAGGACCAATTCACACCCAACCGCACCCACTCATATAATTGTCCAGCCGACCACCTGGTCAGGTCACTTCCACTTAAGGAATTAGTACAGGTCAGGTTACATTCACTTAAGGAAGGAGCACTGCATCTGACCTAGTACAAGCTCACACCCATCCACACCCACTCATGTATTTATCTAACCTATTTTTAAAACTACACAACGTCTTAGCATCTATGACGGTACTCGGGAGTTTGTTCCACTCATCCACAACTCTATTACCAAACCAGTGCTTTCCTATATCCTTCCTGAATCTGAACTTTTCCAACTTGAAACCATTGCTGCGAGTCCTGTCTTGGTTGGATATTTTCAGCACGCTATTTACATCCCCTTTGTTTATTCCTGTTTTCCATTTGTACACCTCAATCATATCCCCTAATTCTACGCCTTTCTAGAGAGTGCAGATTCAGGGCCCTCAGTCTATCCTCATAGGGAAGATTTCTGATACATGGGATCAACTTTGTCATCCTCCTCTGTACGTTTTCCAGTGCATTTATATCCATTCTGTAATACGGTGACCAGAACTGTGCAGCATAATCTAAATGAGGCCTAACCAAAGATATATAGAGTTGAAGAACAACCTGAGGACTTCTGTTATTTATACTTCTTGATATGAAGCCAAGGATTCTGTTAGCTTTATTGCGAACACTTATGCACTGTTGTCTAGGCTTCAGATTACTACTACGCAGAACTCCTAAATCCTTCTCGAATTACAAGTAATAAGATCTATATTATTCAGCTTATATGTGGCATGGTTATTGTCCTGCCCAACATTTAGAACTTTGCATTTGTTTACATTAAACTGCATCTGCCACTTCTCCGACCACTGCATCAGTCTATTCAAATCATCCTGGAGTGCTCTAATGTCCTCGTTTGAATGAATTGGACGCCTATTTTGGTGTCATCAGCAAATTTACTTATGCTACTATTTATTCCCTCATCTATGTCGTTTATGTAAATTGTAAACAACAGGGGCCCAAAACTGACCCCTGTGGAACACCGCTTGAGACACGCCCCCATTCTGATTTCTCTCCATTTATGCAAACTCTCTGCCGCCTATTAGTCAACCATGCCTCTACCCAGGAAAAAATTTCTCCTCCTATTCCGTGTGCCTTAAGTTTCCTCAGTAGCCTCTGATGTGGAACTTTATCGAAAGCCTTACTGAAGTCCATATACACAATATCATATTCATTACCATGATCTACTTCCTCAAACACCTTAGTGAAAAAGTTAGTAAATTGTAAGACATGAACGCCCTTTGTAAAACCGTGTTGAGATTCATTAATCAATTTATGCTTTCAAGATGGCTACAATTGCCTCGGCAATTATTGATTCCATAAATTTACCAACTATGGAGGTAAGGCTTATTGGTCTATAGTTCGAAGCTAAGGACCTGTCACCTGCCTTGTAAATAGGTATTACATTTGCCCTTTTCCACTTGTCTGGCACTATGCCAGTTTGTAGTGATATATTGAAAAGATTTGCCAAAGGTTTGCTAAGTTTCTCTTTACATTCCTTTAAAACTCTTGCAAACAGTTCATCAGGGCCTGGGGATTTGTTAGGTTTTAATTTCTCTATTTGTCTGAGGACCATGTCACTAGTTACCCCAATCGAGCATAGTCTGTTATCTTCCAGTTCTACATAATTTATTATTTCTGGAATTCTGAAATATTGAATGAACTGTGGTCCAAATATATTAACCCTGAAGTTCAAAGAATTATCACTTTCTTTTAGATCTTAGAGAAAGGTTAGAAGGGAATGGTGATGCAGGATAGAATCCTGGCTAGCCTCAGTTCTGTAAATGATTCAATATCATACACACACACACACACACACACACACACAACACACACAACACACACAAACACACACACAAACACACACACAAACACACACACAAACACACACACAACACACACACAAACACAAACACAAACACACACACACACACAAACACACACACATGTACACAACTCCTCTGAAGTTGTGCCTAATATGTGTGTGCGCCTAATATGCCAAATCATTCAGTTTGGCTTGTTTGGCAAGGTTTCAGTTTGCCGAATGAAGTTTTATTTTCCATAATCAGCGGAAATCGATCTGAGCGTAACGAAAAAAAATATATATCATAGATTTAATGTAACATTAAGTATATTTAAGTTAACCTATGATATATATAGGCACTTTCTTGACACTTTTTCTTTTCAGAAAGTTCACTGTTGATGTTGACGTCTGACTCACTCGTTGGAGAATCAACTGTTAGAATATCAAGAAGTTCCTTCAGTTCAATGTAAGATTCGTTATCTATAACACAAACTTTACATTCGTAAAAATCATGACTAAGATAAAGAGATAATCTACCTTATTACAGACGTTTACTGCTTTATAAGGTCACGCTCCAGAAAATTAAAATTTGTTGGATTTGTTTGGTAAAAGAACCAAAACTTTATCATCAATATTAAATTTATGCTCGGAGATCTTTTGGTCAAAATAGGTCTTGTATGTTTCCATGGCGATATTGAGGTTCTTGACGACCAACTCAGTGGTTTCTTCTAACCTTTCTCTAAGATCTAAAAGAAAGTGATAATTCTTTGAACTTCAGGGTTAATATATTTGGACCACAGTTCATTCAATATAAATAGAGGTCAACGAGCTTGCCTCCCGTAGAGTAATTCATAAGGAGAATATCCAAGGAATTTCACGCATGTCAAATAGACACGACAGGTATCTATGCCAGTCAGTTGGTTTAAGAAAACATAGTTTCTCTAATATTGACTTTAGGATGGCATGTTGTCGTTCCATTCTTCCATTACAATTCTGATGGTAAGGTGTAATGTAAAGAGGTTGAACATCCACAAGTTGATAAACTTGGTCCATTAGTTTAGAAGTAAATTGTGTTCCTTGATCCGAATTTCTCTGGGTATACCTACAAGTAAAAAAATAGATAGTAATGCTTCTGCAACTTCCATTGAGTTAATGGATTTCAAGGGTACAGCCTCTGGGAAACTAGACGCGTAGTCAGTCATAGTCAAGATATATTTTTGAGTGATAGGACCAACTATATCCTCTGCAATTCTAGCAAATGGGACTGAAAACACCAGCATTTTTACCATCGGAACTCTCTTAGTTCTCCCCTTTTGTGAGGTAAGTTGACATACCTGACAAGATCTACAATACTTATAGATGTCAGAAGACATCCCAGGCCAGAACTACAAGTCTTTGATCTTCTCAAAGGTCTTCCTATGTGAGAAATGGCCAGAGACTGGCAGGTCATGAGAAATCTTCAAAATGGTCTTACGGCAATTGCTAGGAATTACTAACAGACACCTGCCACCTGCCTTGTAAATAGGTATTACATTTGCCCTTTTCCACTTGTCTGGCACTATGCCAGTTTGTAGTGATATATTGAAAAGATTTGCCAAAGGTTTGCTAAGTTTCTCTTTACATTCCTTTAAAACTCTTGCAAACAGTTCATCAGGGCCTGGGGATTTGTTGTAGGTAGTAGGTTGGTAGACAGCAACCACCCAGGGAGGTACTACCGTCCTGCCAGGTGACTGTGAAACAGAAACCTGAAACTGTTTTACATGATGGTAGGATTGCTGGTGTCTTTTTTTCTGTCTCATAAACACGCTGGATAACAGGTATATCTAGCTACTTCTACTTACACTTTAGGTCACACTACACTGGCATACACATGCATATATATACATACACACATCTAGGTTTTTCTTCTTTTTCTTAATAGCTCTTGTTCTTTTTATTTTCTTTATTGTCCATGGGGAAGTGGAAAAGAATCTTTCCTCCGTAAGCCATGCGTGTCGTATGAGGCGACTAAGATGCCGGGAGCAATGGGCTAGTAACCCCTTCTCCTGTACAAATCTACTAAAACGAGAAGAAGAAAAACTTTATAAAATTGGGTTGTCTGAATGTGCGTGGATGTAGTGCGGATGATAAGAAAGAGATGATTGCCGATGTTATGAATGAAAGAAGTTGGATGTCCTGGCCCTAAGCGAAACAAAGCTGAAGGGTAGGTGAGTTTCAGTGGGGAGAAATAAATGGGATTAAGTCAGGAGTATCTGAGAGAGTTAGAGCTAAGGAAGGGTAGCAATAATGTTGAAGGATCAGTTATGGAAGGAAAAGAGGGAATATAAATGTGTAAATTCAAGGATTATGTGGATTAAAATAAGGGTCGGATGCGAAAAGTGGGTCATAATAAGCGTGTATGCACCTGGAGAAGAGAGGAGTGTAGAGGAGAGAGAGAGATTTTGGGAGATGTTAAGCGAATGTATAGGAACTTTTGAACCAAATGAGAGAGTAATTGTGGTAGGGGACCTAAATGCTAAAGTGGGAGAAACATGCAGAGAGGGTGTAGTAGGTAAGTTTGGGGTGCCAGGTGTAAATGATAATGGGAGCCCTTTGATTGAACTTTGTATAGAAAGGGGTTTAGTTATAGGTAATACATATTTTAAGAAAAAGAGGATAAATAAGTATAAAAGATATGATGTAGGGCGAAATGACAGTAGTTTGTTGGACTATGTATTGGTAGATAAAAGACTGTTGAGTAGACTTCAGGATGTACAGGTTTATAGAGGGCTACAGATATATCAGATCACTTTTAGTTATAGCTACAGTGGGAGTAAAAGGTAGATGGGATACAAGGAAAATAGAATCAGTAAGTAAAGAGAGGTGAAGGTTTATAAACTAAAAGAGGAGGCAGTTAGGGTAAGATATAAACAACTATTGGAGGATAGATGGGCTAGTGAGTGTAGGCAATGGGGTCGAAAATGTATGGGGTAGATTTAAAAATGTAGTGTTAGAGTGTTCAGCAAGTTTGTGGTTACAGGCGAGTGGGTGCGGGAGGAAGAGGAGCGATTGGTGGAATGATGATGTAAAGAGAGTAGTAAGGGAGAAAAAGTTAGCATATGAGAGGTTTTACAAAGTAGAAGTGATGCAAGGAGGGAAGAGTATATGGAGAGAAAAGAGAGGTTAAAAAAGTGGTGAAGCAATGTAAAAGAGAGCAGATGAGAGAGTGGGTGAGATGTTATCAGCAAATTTTGTTGAAAATAAGAAAAAGTTTTGGAATGAGATTAATAAGTTGAGGAAGCCTAGAGAACAAATGGATTTGACAGTTAAAAATACACTATATTCTTGAATTGCAGATTATCTTTTAATACAAATTTATAAGAAACTTTCTTTGGATCGCGTCGCCGTTAAGACTAACTCCCGTATTTCCTCTAAGGAAGGTCAAGCCTAAATCTATTTGAGAAAGCTCATAGGCATTCCTTTGGAAAGAACCAACGGATGGATAGGTTTTACCTTAGACTGCACCCTAGTAAGGACGTTAACCGAGGCTTGTTGTTGAGCAGATTTAGTCACTCGTGTTTCTTTGTAAGTTTCTGTTCCATCCGCATTTGTGGAATGAATTGCGAAAGATTTTCCAACAACTTCGTTACTATCAACACTCTGATTCAAGTTATCAGTCTGATTCACTTCTGGTACTGTAGTGGAAGAAACCTAAGTATTAGGAGTGTTAGATTCTAAACTTCTCTTATTAGTTATTGAAAATCCAATAGTAGCACATTCGATGTTTCCCAACAAAGCAGAACATGAAGTTACTGGGGCAACTATAGCATCCACCTAAACTGAGAAGCCAATTGTGCCTTACCAACCATCTGACAGAAAAGCATCACTTCTTAAGTAATCAATTAACTTACTAGTTTTATACAGTGAAGGATCTAAATAAGGGAAAAACTTACTAGAGATAATGCAGGAGCATCCAGTATCTCTAAGAATTGGAAAAATAAACACATAAGCAGTATAATGTGATCCTTTATTGACAACGTTTCGCCCACGCAGTGGGCTTTATCGAGTCACAGACAGATCTATCTGGAAAGGGAGGAACATGAGTATTTATAGGATTTAGTCAGGTGGAGAATGCTGCATGTGACAGTCTTCAAAGTAGTGTGATAGTTAAAACCATGGTGTAATAGCACACAAAATGCGTGATAAAGGAATAACAGGAAAAGTTGGTAGATGGATCTATAATTTCTAACAAGTAGAACACAAAGAGTAGTAGTCAACAGAGTAAAGTCTGAGGCAGCTACTGTGAAAAGCTCTGTTCCACAAGGCACAGTACTTGCTCCCATCCTGTTCCTCATCCTCATATCGGACATAGACAGGGATATAAGCCACAGTGCTGTGTCTTCCTTTGCAGATGACACCCGAATCTGTATGACAATGTCCACCGTTGAAGACACTGCAAGACTTCAAGCAGACATAAACCAAATCTTTAAATGGGCTGCAGAAAACAATATGAAGTTCAACGATGAGAAATTTCAATTACTCAGAT
>WNWK01057271.1:0-10785 GCA_009830355.1 Cherax destructor
CAGGTTCCAGTTTTTCGCATATTCTTTGGGGCCCCCCTCTTCAACGAGCACGGGGGTTCCAACGACTTTCGCTCTGGGCCCTTTTTTCCCTTTCCCCTTTTTTGCAGATGGACCCCTCCTTTAATCCTGACTCTCTTGTTGACTTTTGACAGAAAACGACTTACTACACAAACTCTGAAGATTATACCTCTAGACCTCCCTCAGTCCCTTCTACCTCGATCTCTTGCTACCCTCCCCCCTGCACTATCCCCCGTCATGCCACTCCATACCCTACATATCCATCCCCCTTTAACCCATCTCCCTGCATCCTAAAAAACCCCTGCAGCGTGTATAACCCCTGTGGTTTACGCTTTATTTGTTTTAAATAAAACCCCCCAATCCATAAGACAAATTTTCCCCAGTCCCATGTGCTTCCGCTTTCCTTAACGGTGCCTGTTTGGGACTTTCAAAGCCTTATTGAAATCATAATAAAAACACCATAATCTTTATCATGATCCACTGCCTCAAATACTTTAGTGAAGAAAGTCAGCAAATTTGTAAGGCAAGTACAGCCCCTTGTGAGTCCGTATTGAGACTAATCAAATGATGCTCATCAAAGTGGTTCCTAATTAAATCTGCTATTATATATTATTGATTTTAAAATATTACTTATATTAAGGTTAGGTGGGTACCTACCACCACCACCACTGACTTTAATAGTAAGTGGTAGCTACCACCACCAGCACTACCACTGAGGACTTGACCAGCAAAAACTTGCAAACAGAGTTGTAACTAACCTCGGGAGATCCATACCATGTGGAGGTGACAGTGATCAATTTCCTGAAGAACTGACAGTGTAAAATAATTCCTAAGTTATTCACGAAATAGTCAAACCACTTAATAAAATTCGGTGACGCTAAATTTATCATAAAGAAAAAGAATTTCCAGAGATTTCGCTGCCTAGAAGCTGTTGTTATTAGTCTTGGTATTGCAGTTGTACAGAACATGAGCTCCATTATTTCCAGAGTTTCATCCAGATTGATTTTATGCTGACATGACACAGTGGTATGGAATGACTGGATTGCCAACAAGTATGCTAGCGGTATATGTACAACACTAACGCGGTGCTAGACATTCAAGATGTTTCCTCCACCGGGGAATTTATTAATCTCACATAGAGAACCGAAGTTCATGAAGAATATATACGGGAAGTGGGACCAGGTCAGGTGTTGCATGTGTGTGTAGAATATCGGGGAACACAAGAGCCTGTGTCAGAGTGATCATATAAACAGTGCCAAAACTTTCAGAAACATCCCATGAACGACAAAAACATCATATAAGTCTACCTGGAGGGTATCCCGGGGATCAACGTCCCCGAGGCCCTCTTCCACGACCAGGCTTCCCGTTGGATCAGGGCCTGATCAATCAGACTGTTACTGCTGGCAGCACGTAGTCCAACGTACGAATCACAGTTCGGCTGATTCGGCACCGACTTCAAGTATCTGTCCAGCTCCCTCGTGAAGGCAGCCAGGGGTCTATTGGTGACTTCCCTTATGCCTAGTGAGAGACAAAATGATCTGCACAACAGGCACAGATTAGAACCTGCTCTTATTGCAGCTATCATCATCATCAGACAGAATTCAGACGGTTTTACTATTCCTGAAGTTCCCGTCAGTTTCATCCCGCTGAAACTGACCATACTCCTCACTTTAGCCCCATCCCGCATGCGGCACCTAATTTTGATTCACTATAAATACATAATATGTAATCTGTGGTTATCTGTTGGACTGGTAAAGCTTCTACAGGCGAAACGTCGTCTTAATAAATGTCTTAATACCGTATTTGTGTCTTACATAGATGTCCACGTCATCCTTCATTTACAACGAGGTAACAGGAAATTATTTGCAAAAAAAGAGCGCTTCGATTTTCCCAGGCAGGACTAGTGCCTGAAACCAAGACGAGGTGAAAGTAGGCGTAGGCAGGTAATGTGACGGACACGTGTCAGGTTGTTGGGTCACCAGCACACAGTGTTCCTCCTACACTACATTAACCACTGTTCCCCTGTTAGGTGTATCACCCTACACTACATGTAACCACTGTTCTCTGTTAAGATGTATCACTTACACTATATGTAAACCACTGTTCTACTGTTAAGTGTATCACTCCTACACTATATGTAACCACTGTTCTCTGTAAGTGTATACTCTACACTACATGTAACCACTGTTCTACTGTTAGAGTGTATCACCTACACTACATGTAACCACTGTTCTACTGTTAAGTGTATCACTCCTACACTATATGTAACCACTGTTCTACTGATAAGTGTATCCCCTACACTACATGTAACCACTGTTCTACTGTATGGTAATCCCTACTTTACATCTAACCACTGTTCTACTGTTGTGTATCACTCTACACTACATGTAACCACTGTTCTTACTGTTGTGTATCACTCCTACACACATGTAACCACTGTTCTATGTTAAGGTATCACTTCACACTATATGTAACCACTGTTCTACTGTTAGTGTATCACTCCTGCACTCAGTAACCTCTGTTCTACTGTTAAGTTATCATTCTCACTTATATGAACCACGTTCTCTGTTAGTGTATCATCCTACACTTTACTCTAACCACTGTTCTACTGTTAAGTGTATAACTCCTACACTACATGTAACCACTGTTCTACTGTTAAGTGTATCACTCCTACACTACATCTAACCTCTGTTCTGCTGTTAAGTGTATCACTCCTACACTACATCTAACCACTGTTCTACTGTTAAGTGTATCACTCCTACACTACATCAACCACTGTTCTACTGATAAGTGTATCACTCCTACACTACATGTAACCACTGTTCTACTGTTAAGTGTATCACTCCTACACTACATCTAACCACTGTTCTACTGTTAAGTGTATCACTCCTACACTACATGTAACCTCTGTTCTACTGTTAAGTGTATCACTCCTACACTACATCTAACCACTGTTCTACTGTTAAGTGTATAACTCCTACACTACATGTAACACTGGTCACAGTACATGTTACACTGGTACACAGTACAGTGTTACACTGGTCACAGTACAGTGTTACACTGGTACCATACAGTGTTCGGTACCAGTACAATGTTACACTGGTACACAGTACAGTGTACACTGGTACAGTACAATGTTACACTGGTACACAGTACATGTTACATGGTACACAGTACAGTGTACTGGTCACATACAGTTACACTGGTACACTAAGTACAATGTTACACTGGTACAATGTACAGTGTTACACTGGTACACAGTACAATGTTACACTGGTACACAGTACAGTGTTACACTGGTACACAGTACATGTTACACTGGTAACATACAATGTTACACTGGTACACAGTACAGTGTTACTGGTACAGTACAATTACACATGGACATACAGTGTTACACTGGTACACAGTACAATGTCACTGGTACGTACATGTTACACTGGTACACGTAATGTTACACTGGTACACATACATGTTACACTGGTACACATACAATGTTACACTGGTACACAGTACAGTGTTACACTGGTACATACAATGTTACACTGGTACACAGTCAGTGTTACACTAGTACACAGAATGTAACTGGTACACTACACAATGTACATGGTACACTACAGTACAGTTACACTGGTACATCAGTACATGTTACACGTATGTACACTGGTACAGTACATGTGTACACATACAATGTTACTATCTGGTTACACAGTACAGTGTTACACTGGTACACATACAGTGTTACACTGGTCACATACAATGTTAACTGGTACACAGAATGTTACACTGGTACACAGTACATGTTACACTGGTACAGTCTGTCATTCACTGGTACACATCAGTGTTACACTGGTACACAGTACATGTTACACTGTACACAGTACAGTGTTACACTGGTACACAGTACATGTTACACTGGTACACAGTAATGTTACACTGGTACACAGTACATGTCACTGGTACACATA
This sequence comes from Cherax destructor, assembly GCA_009830355.1. Lineage (NCBI taxonomy): Eukaryota > Metazoa > Arthropoda > Malacostraca > Decapoda > Parastacidae > Cherax > Cherax destructor. The sequence goes on from WNWK01057271.1 coordinate 3,987, forward strand.
CATGTTACACTGGTACACAGTACATGTTACACTGGTACACAGTACAGTGTTACATGTACACAGTACAATGTACACTGGTACACGTACATGTTACACTGTATACAATGTTACACTGGTACACTAGTACAATGTTACACTGTACACTGTCATGGGTTACACTGGTACACATACAATGTTACACTGGTACACTACATGTTACACTGGTACACAGTACAATGTTACTGGTACACAGTACATGTTACACTGGTACACAGTACAATGTTACACTGGTACACAGTACAGTGTTACACTGGTACACAGTACAGTGTTACACTGGTACACAGTACAGTGTTACACTGGTACACAGTACAGTGTTACACTGGTACACAGTACAGTGTTACACTGGTACACAGTACAGTGTTACACTGGTACACAGTACAATGTTACACTGGTACACTACAATGTTACACTGGTACACAGTACATGTTACTGGTACAGTACAGTATTCACTGTTGTACACAGTACAATGTTACACTGGTACACAGTACATGTTACACTGGTACACAGTACAATGTTACACTGAGTACACAGTACATGTTACACTGGTACACAGTACAGTGTTACACAGTGTACACAGTACAATGTTACACTGGTACACAGTACATGTTACACTGGTACACAGTACAGTGTTACACTGGTCACAGTACAATGTTACACTGGTACACTACAATGTTACACTGGTACACATACAGTGTTACACTGGTACACAGTACAATGTTACACTGGTCACAGTACAGTGTTACACTGGTACACAGTACAGTGTTACACTGGTACACAGTACAATGTTACACTGGTACACAGTACAATGTTACACTGGTACACAGTACAGTGTTACACTGGTACACAGTACAGTGTTACACTGGTACACAGTACAATGTTACACTGGTACACAGTACAGTGTTACACTGGTACACAGTACAATGTTACACTGGTACACAGTACAGTGTTACACTGGTACACATACAGTGTTACACTTGGTACACAGTACGTACAATGTTACACTGGTACACAGTACAATGTTACATTGGTACACAGTACAATGTTACACTGGTACACAGTACAATGTTACATTGGTACACAGTACAATGTTACACTGGTACACAATACAGTGTTACACTGGTACACTATACAATGTTACACTGGTACACAGTACAATGTTACACTTGTACACAGTACAGTGTTACACTTGTACACAATACAATGTTACACTGGTACACAGTACAATGTTACATTGGTACACAGTACAATGTTACATTGGTACACAGTACAATGTTACACTGGTACATAATACAGTGTTACACTGGTACACTATACAATGTTACACTGGTACACAGTACAGTGTTACACTGGTACACAGTACAATGTTACACTGGTACACAGTACAGTGTTACAATGGTACACAGTACTAGGTTACACAGGTACACAGTAGTGTTACACTGGTACACAGTACAATGTTACACTGGTACACAGTACAATGTTACACTGGTACACAGTACAGTGTTACACTGGTACACAGTACAATGTTACACTGGTACACAGTACTAGGTTACACAGTACACTGTCAGTAAGGGTCAGTTTAAGGAATAATTCACTCACAAAATGAGCACTCAGGTTGATAGTCTCACTAGGGGAACTATCATAGTAACCACCAGTAACTAGGTGCTACTACCCTCTAATTATGTACCACCTGCTGCGGTATACGAGGGAAGGGGTGAGGGAGAAGGAGGGGAGAGAGGTAAGAGGGGACCTAATTGGTGGTGAGTGTTTAACAACTTGGTTACGGTAATTAGGTGTCATTATTTAGTAGGTGAGGGGGCCTGAAGTGGTGGGCAAACGAGGGGAAATTAGGGGACGTGAGGGGAGACCAGAGACTGTACCTACTTACCCTTTTGTGAACAATGACAGCAGCAGAAGGTTTAAGGCAACTAACACCTAGCTTCCTACTTACTACAAGGTGAACACTGACAGCAGTAGAATGTAGACAGTAAGCCTACATGGCTACTTTCTAAAGTTTCCATCAGAGGGAAGGTCTCTAGGTAAGCATACCCAGGTCTGCCTCGCTCTCACTTGATGACCGGGCATCCTAGAGTCAACACCTCCACTCATCTCTTCCCACTTCCAGATCAACTCACAAATGCCACATAAAACAGTGGGGACAGTGGTTTTTCAGCGGCAGAATGGAGCCTTGTCCTACGGGGTGGAGGAGCAGAGCCTTTCATCCAGCTGCATCTGTGCCCATCCAAGGCACCCGCTTGCTTACAGCATTCACAGCTACCCACAGCATCTCGTTGGCGACAGGGACAAAACCTTGTCCTTTGATTTCCGGCAAAATTTGGATATTGTCATCACAGCGGCATTCCGGGCCCATGTGTACACTTCATCTCCTGCCCTGCAGCTACTCAGCGCTTGCTTGCAGCCTTCTTCAGGCCTTCTACAGCGTCCATATGCCCGTCCAAGCTATGGAGTCGAGGTGAGGTTGTCTTGGTGTGTTTGGCCCCACGCGAGTCCGGCTTAGGGTATAGGAGTGTGCAGGCGACTGTCTGACTCATGTCACAGCTTCAGTGAGCAGCCTACACAAAGATGTCACTTTGACTGCTAGCCCGCTCACTCCAGTTAAGGTGTAAGCTGCTATGACTCCCAGATGTTTCGCCTGAGTTGTCTCTGCTACAACTCACTTCACTCACCAGCAGTGACAGTACCAGTTGAGAAATTTCCTCCTGAGTTGCTTGCCAGAAAAAGTCCTGCCCAATTGCCAAGTACTGACGATGCCTCACTCGAGGGCACCAGCAGGTTGTGCCCCAGGATGAGTGAACCTGGCAGCAACTACTACGATGACTGCTTCACCGTTCCAGACGAGACTGTACCCTGTTCCGTCACATCTCAGCTGCAGCAAAGTCTCCTGTGTTGCAGTATCTGTCCAGATGCAGGAAGGTGTGCAGTGATGGCTCCGAGGCTCACTGCCTTAGACCACAATGTTTTAGCACACGTCACCTTTTTTTTCTTCCCTCCCTGTAGGAATATTTTTTTTTTTGTCCCTGTCCACATGTATATACAGTGGTACCCCAAGTTTTGGCCACCTCCTAACTCGAATAATTATGTAAGTGTATTATTGTAAGTGCTTTTGTAAGTGTATTTTTGGGGGTCTGAAACGGACTAATCTAATTTACATTATTCCTTATGGGAACAAATTCGTTCAGTAATGGCACTTGAACAGCCTTCTGGATCGAATTATGGCCGAAACTCGGGGTTCCACTGTATATGTTATTATTTTGTGTTCTGTGCCTTGTTCCTGTGAGAGAGAGACTGAGTTTTTTTTTTCAGTCAAACACGGTCGAGGACGACCATGAGTAAGTGGTTAAGCAAAATGTAGACAGTAAGCCTACATGGCTAGTTTCCAAAGTTTCCACCAGAGGGCAGGTCTCTAGGTAAGCATACCCAGGTCTGCCTCGCTCTCACTTGATGACCGAGCATCCTAGAGTGAACATCTTCACTCTTCTCTTCCTCGCGGGCATGGCCCTCTGGGTCGCCCCAGGACACTAAACACACTGCCTGTGTACCACGAACCCAAATAAAGTAAGATGCCTCCGAAGAAACTTATCAACTCAAAGGGCAGTAAAACAAGCAGATGTAAGGTAACTACCACCCAGGTACCTACTTACTGCTAGGTAACACCCATATACCTACTTACTGCTAGGTAACACCCACATACCTACTTACTGCTAGGTAACACCCACATACCTACTTACTGCTAGGTAACACCCACATACCTACTTACTGCTAGGTAACTAACAACCAGGCACCTTACTGCTAGGTAACTACCACCCAGGCACCTTACTGCTAGGTAACTAACACCCAGGCACCTTACTGCTAGGTAACTAACAAGGTACCTACAGTGGACCCCCGCCTAACGAACAAAATTCATTCCAGAAGCCTGCTCAAGTGCCATTACCGAACGAATTTACTTCCTTAAGAAATAATGTCACGTAGGTTAGTCTATTTCAGACCCCCAATAATACACTTCCACAAGCACTTACAATATTATACTTACATAATTGCATAATTGTACGATTTCCGGGGTGTTCGTTAGGCGGGGGTCCACTGTACTTAATACTAGGTAAATAACACCCACGCACCTTACTGCTAGGTAACTAACAACCCAGCTCACATAACCACTCATAAACTACCTTAATAATCAGCAATCTTACCTTTAATAATAATAGTAGTAGTAGTACTAGTAGTGGTAGTAGTAGTGATAGTAGTAGTGAGAGTAGTGTCTGGAAGACCTGACCTGGAAGCTCTGGTGCAAGGTATCAACAATCTGTAAAAAAAAAATATATACAGTGGACCCTTGGTTTTCGTTCACCTCCAAACTCGAACAATTATGTAAGTACAGTGGAACCCCGGTTAACGAAAAAAATTCATTGCAGAAGCCTGCTCAAGTGCCATTACCGAACGAATTTACTTCCTTAAGAAAAAATGTCATTTAGGTTAGTCTATTTCAGACCCCCAAAAATACACTTCCACAAGCACTTACAATATTATACTTACATAATTGCATGATTTCCGGGGTGTTCGTTAACCGGGGTTCCACTGTATATTTTTGTAAGAGCTTATGTAAGTGTATTTTTGGGGGTCTGAAACAACTAATCTAATTTATATTTGTCCTTATGAGAACAAATTCGTTCGATAACGGCACTTGAACAGCATTCTGGAACGAATTTTCAACGAAAACCGAGGGTCCACTGTATGTATATACAGTAGGGCCCTGCTTTTCGGCGTTTCGCCTTATGGCGTTCCATTAATATGGCGAGTTCAAATTATGACCAAAACTTTCTATATGGCGAGCGGTCTTTCAAATACGGCGCGCGCCATCCGGTTTGTTTGTATTTTCCGTGAGCACATCTCTCTATTATGTAATAATCACTATTGGGCACATTAAATGTCCTATTTTACGTCAATATAGACATTTTCATTAATCCATCTATGATATTTTCTTAAAATTATTTAAGAAACACGTTACATAGCACATAAACATGCTGTTTATATGCTATGGAGGTGTCGCTGCCGGGCGGAGGGAAAACATTATGTAATACTAATAATAATCACTCTTAGGCACATTAAATGTCTTATTTTAGGTTAATACAGTGGTACCCCGAGTTTCGAACTGCTCCCAACTCGACCAATTATGTAAGTGCTTTTGTAAGTGTATTTTTGGGGGTCTGAAACGGACTAATCTAATTTACATTATTCCTTATGGGAACAAATTCGTTCGATAACAGCACCTGAACAGCCTTATGGAACAAAGAAAGTTCAAAACTCGGGGTACCACTGTAGTATAGACATTTTCGTTAACCCATCTATGATATTTTCTTCAAAATTATATAAGAAACACGTTACAAAGCATATAAACATGCTGTTTATATGCTATGGAGGTGTGGTTGCCTGGTGGAGGGAAAACATTACGTAATACAGTGAACCCCTGCCTAACGAGCACTCTAAAATCGTACAATTATGTAAGTATAATATTGTAAGTGCTTGTGGAAGTGTATTTTTGGGGGTCTGAAATAGACTAACCTACGTGACATTATTTCTTAAGGAAGTAAATTCGTTCGGTAATGGCACTTGAGCAGGCTTCTGGAATGAATTTTGCTTGTTAGGCAGGGGTCCAGTGTACTAATAATAATCACTCTTGAGCACATTAAATGTCTTATTTTATGTTAATATAGACATTTTCATTAATCCATCTATGATATTTTCTTCAAAATTATTTAAAAAACATGTTAAATAGCATATAAACATGATACAGTGGAACCCCAAGTAACGAACACCCCGGAAATCGTACAATTATGTAAGTATAATATTGTAAGTGCTTGTGGAAGTGTATTTTTGGGGGTCTGAAATAGACTAACCTACTTGACATTATTTCTTAAGGGAGTAAATTCGTTCGGTAATGGCACTTGAGCAGGCTTCTGGAATGAAGTTTTTATGTTACTCGGGGTTCCACTGTACATACACCACAGAATAAAAATCGACACAAATATGAGATTTGTTTACCAAGCGACTTAGTGGGAGTGTCAGAAGAATTACGTTTTCTCTAGTCAAACACTGAGGGATAACTGTAGAAAAATATTCCTTTTTTATGCCTTCACTCTACATATAGCTATTCACGACTCTTGTGGGTTTAGCGCTTCCTTTTTATTATTAAGATAATAATAATAATAATATCATTAACTCTAAAAATAGTGTTGCATGAGAATGGGAGTGTTGCTTTTTTTTTTATTCTGTACTAACTTGTACACAATGTAAGAGTATTCGTGTTGTGAGGTAATTATTATTATAATAAAAAAAAAAATTATTTTGAGGTAAAAGTTTCACAAACTCTTACAAATGTACGTGAATGAACTAAAAGTGGACACGAATTAATACGCATTTATTTCGCCTGACCAAGTGATCGCCTACTACCTGTTCAGTTTGTGTTTTTACCTTGTCTGAACTCCGTATCTCATTCTCTCTCGTTTACTCTTTCATTAACTAGTTGGCTCTCATTGACTATGGCATCTAAGCTTAGTTGTGATAAAAGAGGAGTCGTAAGCCTCTTACTTTAAGTGCCAAGTTAGAAATGATTAAACTGAGTGAACAATGTATATCTATGACTGAGATAGCACGTAAGCTTGGTTTGGCTTGTCAAACAGTTAGTACAATTGTGAACAATAAGGAGAAAGTGTTGCGGGAAATTAAAAGTGCTACACCAGTGAACACT
>WNWK01057272.1:0-10784 GCA_009830355.1 Cherax destructor
TAGATATCACCGGGTTACTGTGTTTTTTTGCTATATATATAAAATTATATATATATATATATATATATATATATATATATATATATATATAAAAAAAAAAAAGAAAATATCGCAAACCAAGCGATACAGGATGCAAAACCACGTTGGGACGTTGGGAGCAGAATGATAGCTCTAGGCCTTTCGTGTTAAATCACATCATCAAGAGCTTCAAAATTGCAGAAAAGGGGGAGGATGTCCAAGCAAGTACTTTCCCATAGAGTCTTCACATGGAGTGGGGGAGAGGGGTAGGATACCGGAACCCCAGGCACACCAGCCCCCACAGCCAGAAGGATGGATATTATAGATTAGAAAAACCCACGCATTGATATTACAATACCCCTAAACGAATTTAACGTGACAATAATAAAAATTCGGCCCCCCCCGCTATGATATCATAACTTTACAAACATAAATATATTGTCATGAAAATGAAGTCATTGGCAATTATGGGGCTGCCCCCTGGGACCGGGGGGAGGGAGAGGCGAGAAAACGTTAATTTTTTAAAGGGGGAGACTTCTAAAAGTAAACGAGGCTCACTAAAAAAAACCCTTTTTTGAGAGATGCATCTGTAAGAACAAGGAAGAGGGCCCAAAGGTTAATCAACCCAAAATTTTTTTGAGACAAACTCTGGTTCAACCTTCAGAAACTGCAGGAGAAATGGGCCCAAATTTCCCTCGGTGCGGCACTACATTTAAGACAGTCTATGCATTCAAAGACCCCAAATTTTTAAACTGTGTACAATTCCTCAACTAAAAACGCATCTAATTTGAACAACCCCTCACTGATATTGTTAAGACTGCCCATCATGCTTAATAAATTGCGATTCTACAATATTCCATGCCGGGGGAACAATGGAAGAGATTTGCTTCCCGCCAATTTGCCGGGGTTTTTACAAACTCAAATGGTTGAAAATCCCGTGCTGTACATATCGAAACGGGGCTGGGACATTCTCACCTCCTGATGATTTTTGACAACGCAAAAGGGCCAGAGCCCAAAATGCCCTGCATATTAGGGGCTTTTGGCATGTACACCTCATGTAATCTCAAAACTAAATGTAATTTTTGTATCATGTCCAAATAAACTATTATTATTATTATTATTATTATTTTTTCATTCTACTCCCCGTGGTTGTTTTATATATATATATATATATATATTTTATATATATATATATATATATATATATATATATATGTATATATATATATATATATATATATAATATATATATATATATATATATATATATATATATATATAAATTTTTTTATTAATAAAAAAAAATTTACAAAAAACACAAACATGAATACAATGGTACAATATATAAAAGATTATGAATCTCCCCCAGCCCCCCGAACCCGGGACGCAGCCAAGTATGCAGCATTCGTTTCCTCGGGATGGCCACGCTGGCGCTGGAACATGAACGTGGCGCCCTTGGGCCCCTGGTGGTGTCAGAGTCTGGAACCCAGTTCTTTGAAACGTTTGCTTTTTTTCCCCACGCTTGTACTCCTTTTGGGGGCGCAGCCCCTCCCGTCGCCCGACACGTGATGGATGTAGATGTCAGCCAGTGTCGAAAAAGGTTAATCCCATGCTAAGAGTTTGCCATTCTTCCAAGGATAGATGGTGATCCGTCGGGGCGGTTTGTGGGTTGTGGGCATTGTTGGCTGCTAGTGAGGGCCTCTCGGCGGGGCATCCAGCTGTAGAAAGGGGTTATCTTTATGATGTCGTTGACTTCATTGTGTTTGCATGCCAACCCCGTTTAAACGTTAAGATCATGTAGACCATATTGGTTTTTGGGATCGCTGCAAATACCGTATATTCCGTGTAAAAGGGGCACAAAGGGGCAGAGCCACTGCAATACGAAGGGTTTTGGGGGCGGGGGGTTCCCATGGCCAAAATGGGAACTGTTTGGAGGGAAATCCCCAAGTGAGGTATACAAAAAAAAAAAAAATATATATATATATATATATATATATATATATATATATATGTCGTGCCGATTAGGGAAAACTTAATTGCAAGAACTCATTTAAAATTGTCCTTTTAAAAAAATTTTATACGTTTAAAATTTTTTTTTATGTTAATGTAAAATTTATAATTTTGTACCAAGAGAAACTTTTAAAACCACCAACCTTTTTTACAACAAGAGCAATTTAATTTAGCCTAACCCAATAAATATATTTTAGATACGTTAACATTAATTTAATAATAAACAAACACAATGAAATATATTTTTCGTTATGTTCAGAATGATTTTTGGGGAAATTATTGCATACCAAATTTTTACTTGTCTTTATATAATGGGGGTTTTTAAAAAATAAAATTTTTCCAAAGGGCTTAAAAAAATAAAAATTTTTATAATAAATATATATTTATATATATATATATATATATATATATATAAACAAAAGGTGTGTGTATATATGCAAGGGGACGTGTGCTGTAAGTATAGTGAGAGAGTACGGCCTATACTACACTGAGAGGTGTGCTGGGATATACACTGAGAGGTGTGTGCTGGATTTACAGCTACTGATGGAGATTCCATAAAAGGGTATTTGGTTTTAAGATGTTTAGGGCTACCAAGGGAAGGGCTTAACCTATTTTACAAAACACGTAAAACATGTATTTATATATTTGTTCATTCATTTTAAATAATTGCTATTTTTAGGTAAAATTAAGATTTCTACTGTTTACAAAAAAAATCCGAGTTAACCGTGGTTGTAATGAATGAAAAAAAGGGTGATCTGAGATTTAATTTTCGGTTTTAATGGGTGGGGGGATTTTTTTGAGTCGGGGTTGCTGAGGACGTTCTGTGCCCCGTGGTACCAAGAGAAGGAAAGTTCTCAGCCACTGTACAGAACTCACCAGCAAAAATAGAGCCATATGTAAATGTTTAAAGGGGGAAAAAGTCCTTTTGGCAACATCGTGTTGTGTGTCCACTATAACGATTGGTAAATGGAAGTTGTGTTTAGTAGGATGGACACGAAAAAAATTGCCAAAAAGAATCATCCAATGATGTTACCTTTAATTTTAAAGGGGGGGACCAGCAAGCCAGGGAAGGCCTCGTCATATGGCCACAAGTTCCAGTTGTCGGGTTATCGTATGACGCGAATACCCGTTCAACATGATGGGTGTCCAGATGTTCTTAAAGGAACACGTTCTGAAAGAGGGGTTTCTGTATTAAGGTTGCTGTTGGGGAAAAAAAAAAAGTTTATAATTTTTTTTTAAAATTTCTTAAGACTTCAGAGGGCTGTATTTAAAGGGTGAATTTTTTGCCCTACATGACTGTAGTCACTGAGGTTTTAAATTAACAAAATCGACTCAGTTTTACTTTTTTTACTAAATGTCAAACCATATTCAATCTAAATTCCCCAAAATCACTAAAAAAAAAAGTGAAAATATTTAGAAAGTGACACAACACTAAAGGTGTGTGAGGACACCATTTTTGCAACATTGCAGGGAATGAGAGCTGGTGAACACCCAGGAACACGAGCACAAGAAAACAAGACTGGGTTTAGAGAAACACCCAGCATATTACTTTTTTTTTTAAATCTCAGAGACTTCGGGGAGAGATGTATAAGGGGAAGTATTGAGTTTTACAAAAAAGTTCCCTTGTATATAAAAAATATTAGGGTAACAGGAGTAAACACACTGGAGAGGATAGTGGCTTGATTTTTTGGTTGCTTGTAAAGTGTCGGTTGATGAATAACCCAAGAGGAAAACAGTGGGGGGAATGAAGATAAACACACTCCCGTCCCCAGAATGCACCAGAATAAAAAAATATAGTAATATCAAAAAGTAATGAAGAATATAAGCATATTACTAAACTTTGCAGCATAATACCAAAAAATCCAGAATATATTGCAATCATATCATGCAAGGGTAAGAGCAGTGCTACCTGTAAAAGGTAGGAAACCTATGTTGAAACAGTTAAGCGTGCTGTATCTTTATATGGCATTTTAATGTGAGTAAGGTTGCCTCCCCGGTGAGTCACCCCAGTGTGGCGTCGAGGCGATCTGCCAGGGTAAGACACGTGGGAATTTGGGATCTTTATTCCACAACGTTTTCCCGGTATCAGGCTTTTTCGGTCGAATACAGGGATATTGAACAGAGAAGAAATGGGGAGGGAATTTTGACCTGATCATCGTCTTTATAGAGACACCCCTACCCAAGGTTTCTGGACTAATCACATCAAAATTATCTGTCATCTTCTTTTATGGTCTCCAGTGTTATAACGCCTGTAATTACAGGGGATTTTAATGACAGAAAAAACTCGGAAGTGAAACGTTTCGAAATAAGATGTCTAAGTATTGCAGATGTCATCCTCTTTAACTTGTCAGTATTGTCTACTTTTTTAATGCGATACTTGACAGAATAAGAAAAAAAGCAATCCATTTTCTGACTAAATAAGGAGATTTTTCCTTTCAACAAATTTTTCTGTGACTTACTCCCCTGACTTGTTACAGATATGGGGTTTGGGCTGGGCCAACTAAAATTGTTTAAATTTTATTGTCATTAGTTTATGAAAAAGAGAGGATATTAGTCAGATAGAAAATTCACATGATAGTAAGAAATTAAGATAGCTGAAAATTGGTAATGGGGTGAATTAATAATAATGTTAAGTAATTTTAAAAGAATGAGTAATTAACTTTTCTACTATTCCATCACCTTTTCTTTCACTCATTTCTTTCATTAATGTCCTTTTACTCGACCCCTTTTTTCAATCTGTCTTCTCATTCGTCCTTCCCTCACCTCTGTCCCCTCATTTCCCTTTTATCGCATCTGTGAGTAGGTTCTGTAACGAGCCCGTGGTACTGACACCATGAGAACCATCAGTGTAGGCCCTTTAAAGAGCCCCTGGTACTGACACCATGAGAACCATCAGTGTAGGTTCTGTAACGAGCCCGTGGTACTGACACCATGAGAACCATCAGTGTAGGTTCTGTAACGAGCCCGTGGTACTGACACCATGAGAACCTCAGGGTGGTTCTGTAACGAGCCCGGGGTACTGACACCATGAGAACCATCAGTGAGGTTTAACGACCCCGTGGTATGACACCATGGAACCATCGGGAGGTTCTGTAACGAGCCCGTGGTATGACACCAAAACCACGGAGGTTCTGTAACGAGCCCGTGGTACTGACCCCCGGGAGAACCATCAGGTGTATTCTGTAACGAGCCCGTGGTACGACACCATGAGAACCATCAGTGTGGGGTTCTGTAACGAGCCCGTGGTACTGACACCATGAGAACCATCAGAGTGTAGGTTCTGTAACGTGCTCATGGTACTGCCCCCGATAACCATCAGAGGTAGGTTCTGTAACGTGCCGGGGATGACACCATGAGAACCATCAGAGTGTAGGTTCTTAAGGGCTCATGGTACGACACCATGAGAACCATGAGAGTGTAGGTTCTGTAACGTGCTCATGGTACTGACACCATGAGAACCAGAGGTAGGTTCGAATGCTCATGGTACTGACACCATGAGAACCATGAGAGGTAGGTTCTGTAACGTGCTCATGGTACTGACACCATGAGAACCAGAGAGTGTAGGTTTGTAACGTGCTCATGGTACTGACACCATGAGAACCATGAGAGGTAGGTTCTGTAACGTGCTCAGGTATGACACCATGAAAACCCAAAGGGGTGTAGGTTCTGTAACGTGCCCATGGTACTGACACCATGAGAACCATCAGAGTGCGAGATGAAGACAAAACTCTACGGACACAACACTTCAAGTTTCACCGATGCAACTCTGCAAAGCTAATGTTTTCCTAAAATTTTTGCTAATTAAATAATTTTTTTTTTTCAGACAGTAGAGCATTAAACTCGGAATATAATTTAAGAAAACTGAAAAAAAATTTAAAAATTTCTTACATTAGTTTTATATATGTATATGTACATGTATTGGGATCTATAACTCAAGGGTTTAACCCCAGTCCCTTCAGGAGCGCAGCTCCATTTGTGTATATTCTGACAGTATATTTCCCTTGGTGTGTATGTACGAGAGCAGCAGTGCATGACGGGGGTGAAACCAAATATTTTTCCCTTAAACCTTTTTATCCACTTTCCGAGGCTATGGGTCCCACAATTTGCAAAAAAAAAAAATATATATATATATATATATATATATATATATATATATATATATATATATATATATATATATATATATATATATATATATATATATATATATATATTTTTTTTTGTCTTTGATGGGAAAAACTGGTCAATTAGCAAGAACTCATGTAAAATTAAGTCCTTTCTAAAATTTTCTCTTATACGTTTAAAGATATATTTTTTTCATTTATGTTAATGTAAGAATTTATAATTTTGTACCAAGAGAAACTTTGAAAACCTACCTAACCTTATTACAACAAGCAATTTAATTTAGCCTAACCCAACTAAATATATTTTAGATACGTTATCATTAATTTAATAATAATAAACAAACACAATGAAATATTTTTTTCGTTATGTTCAGAATGATTTTGGCGAAATTATTGCATACAAAATTTTCACTTGTCTTATATGGCAAGAGCGTTGCTATTTAAGCCAAAATCCAAGTTTTACCTAATCGGCACGCTATATATATATATATATATATATATATATATATATATATATATATATATATATATATATATATATATATATATATACATTTGAGTTTACCTTAATCCCATACACTAAGTTTTAGGATTAAAGTAGTCCTAATTTTTTGTGAGCAGGTTTTATGTAGCTGTAATGACCCTCCTGTGTTGATCGGGTTAACCAATACCCAACCAACCAGTTGAACTGCAGCTCCTTCGCCTCGAGGTTTCAAAGGGAGAGCTTCTATGTCTCCGTAGGCTGGGGAGAGGGTGCTGGGGTTATTCGATACGGGGGGTACCCCTCTCGGATAGCCATTAAAGCAAGTCTAGTTCAATTTATTTTCCTCCTAAATTCTCCCCAATGCGCTGCTTAGAAAAAATATTTTATCGATAAATATTAATCTGGTTAGAAAAAGTGTTGGCGACATTTTTATATATTGTTTGAAGACCGGGTAATGACTTTGGCTCCATCAAGGTTCAGTGGAAAGTGACGCCTTGAAGGAGGCAGGTAAGATGGGGTCGAACCTTCAAAGGTGTTTCGTGTCTCACTCCGGTGTGCCGAGTCGTGAATCAAAATACACTGGTATGCTGAGTAATGGTTCAAATACACACACACACACACACACACACACACACTTTCCCCTGCTCCCTCCCCCCCTCTCCCCACTCCTTCCTGATCCCCCTCTCACCCTCCTTCTCTCCCTCCCCCTTTTCTCCATTCTCCTCCTCCTCTCTTCCCCCCATTTTCCCCCTCTTAACCCTCCCCACCTCTCTTCCTTTTCCCCCACTATCTCCAGTTTCTCCTCTCCCTCCCTCCGCCCCCACACAAACCTCAGGCAATCACACCACAAACAACCACACAGAAATACATATTTTTTCACTCTGTGGCATCTTAAAAAAAGGGGGGGGATGCCAGAAAGCAGGACGGAAACCGGGGGACTGGAGGATGAGTCTTCGAATGAAGTTTGGGGAGCAGAGCTCATGAAAAGGGAACATGAGGGGGAAGGAAGCTAGAGGAGCTTAGCATGAAAATGGAGAAAAGGATAGCTGCAGAAAGCATGAAAATGAGGAGAGAATAGCTGTAGAAAGCAGGAAGTGGGGGAAGCAAGTCACAGCAGCAGAGGCTAAGATACAGAGATTAGAAGAGGAACTGAAACTCTGAAATAACCTAATGAACTAAAAAAACAATGTGGACATGGTATCAGAAACTGCTACCTCAGTCACAAAAAAGGGGACTGTAGAGAATGAAGTGAAACTGTATGGGGGCCCCATCAGACCATCGTGGAGCCCGAGAAAAAGAGAGGATCAGGAACAATCGAGGGAGTGTAGAAAAAGGAGAGCTAAGCTATATGTAGAAGCCCTAACAGACCATAGCAGTGCACAGGAAAGTTAGAAGGGAAACGATAGTCCACTGGGCCCAGGGGCAACAGACAGTGAAGTGAAGAGATTGAAGAAAGAAAGCTGCAATGGAGGGGAATAATCGAATCCCGGAGTTACATAGGGATAGACAGTGGGAGAATGAAAGAGAGATCAGTCTTTGTTTATGGGCTCCAGGAAGCTGAAGGAAAACTTACGAAGCAAGAAGACAAAATGCAAGGAAGCAGAGGAGAAGTTTGTTCCCAAGGGAAACAGAAGTAAGGAAGACCCGAACGAGTCCTTGGTTCACCCAAAGGGGTAAAAGGCAAAACTAAGGCACTTTGAGAATGGAAAAGTACAGAAGACAAAGGACCCAGGAAAATAAAGAGGTTAGCCGAAGATCCAGAAACGAATATGCACAGGTAAGAAGGGGGGCTCAGCGACAATTCGAAAATGACTTAGCATCAAAAGTCAAGTCTGACCCGAAGCTGTTGTATAGCCACATCAGGAGGAAAACAACAGTCAAGGACCAGGTAATCAGGCTGAGGAAGGAAGGTGGGAGTTCACAAGAAACGACCAAGAGGTATGTGAGGAGCTCAACATGAGGTTTGAAGAAGTATTTACAGAGGAGACAGAAGGACTCCAGAAATTCAGAATAGGGAGGTACACTAACAAGTGCTGGATGAAATACACACAACCGAGGAGGAGGTGAAGAATGCTATGTGAACTCGATACCTCAAAAGCGGTGGACCAGACAACATCTCTCCGTGGGTCCTTAGAGGGACTAGAGATGTTGTGTGTGCCACTAACAAAAATTTTCAACACATCCACTGAAACTGGGCAACTACCTGAGGTGTGGAAGATGGCAAATGTAGTCCCAGTTTTTAAGAAAGGAGACAGACACGAGGCAGTGAACTACAGACCTGTGTCACTGACGTGTATAGTATGCAAAATCATGGAGAAGATATCAGGAGGAGAGTGGTGGAGCAACTAGAAAGACACAAGCTTATAAACGACAACCAGCACGGTTTCAGGGAAGGAAAATCCTGTGTCACAAACCTACTGGAGTTTTATGACAAGGTAAAGAAAGACAGAGAGAGGGTGATAGACTGCATTTTCTTGGACTGCAAGAAGGCGTTCGACACAGTTCCTCACAATAGGTTAATGCAAAAGCTAGAGGATCAGGCACACGTAACAGGAAAGGCACTGCAATGGATCAGAGAATATCTGACAGGGAGGCAACAACGAGTCATGGTAGGCACATCAAGAAATTAGAAAAATGCAAGGTTTGCAGCAAGACTAGTCCCAGAGCAAAGGGGGATTGTCCTGAAAAAAGGGGTTTAAGGGGAAATGGGCCCTGACAACACTAGAGGACAAAAGGGTTGGGGGAACATGATAACGACATATAAAATCTCGAGGAATAGATAAGGTGGACAGAGACAGGATTTTCCCCGAGGGGGGAAAAGAAAAAAGGGGGCCCTTGGAAATTGAAGACTAAAATGATAAAGGGATGTTAGGAAGTATTTCTTCAGTCATAGAGTTGTCAGGAAGGGGAAAATAGCCTAGAAAGTGACGTAGAGGAGGCAGGAACCATACATAGTTTTAAGACGAGGTTTGATAAAGCTCATGGAGCAGGGAGAAAGGCCCTAGTATATATATATATATATATATATATATATATATATATATATATATATATAAAAAATATAAAAAATAAAAATTAATTTTATATATTATAAAAAAACCCCTATAAAAAATTGGAAGTTCCAACCTTTTTATATTTTTCAAGGAATTTTTTTTAATGTGATTTTTAAAAAAATAATATATTTTATATATTTTTAAAATTAAATATATTTTATTATTTTTTATATATATATATATATATATATATATATATATATATATATATATATATATATATATATATATATATATATGCAAGACAACCACTATAAAAAAATAGAAAAAATTCCCAAACCCCTTGTGACTACTCACTTATAAAGGGAACTATAAAAGGAAACGTGAGAAAAAGGGCTTATAAAGAGGCAGAATACACCTCACAGTCACATCCCCTAACAAAGACAACACCTCACAGTAGCGTAACACCCACGACTCTGTAAAAGGGAACATAAAAAAAGGCCCTTATGTAAAAAAATATATATATATATATATATATAAAATATATAAAATTTTTAACAAAACTTACATAAATATCCTACCATACGGTATATACCCCTCTGCATATACCCACTGAGAGTTTAATTTAATCCCTGTCTTGGGGGTTTAAGTATTCTTAAGTTTTAAACCTTGGGCCCTTTCGTACTCCCGGTAGCCTTTAGCTAATTTCCCCTTTGTGTTGATCATCTAATAAAAGTTACCCCGTGTTACTGATAAACTAGTGTTAGACAAGAAACACAAGCTGATCTCCTCATTTTTAAAATTTAAAAATCACATTATTTACCTTTTTGAAGATAGAAATATCTTGTTTGCGGCTTTTGTCTTAGGCATTTTCTGTCCATATCGCACATTTCTGAAGGCAAAATTTACTGTATGAAACATCAGATATTGTATGAGGCGAGAGTTTCTTTATAAAGACAAACATATTGACTTGATCAGCTTGAAGTTCAGCTGTGTAGAATGTTTTTCGGGTTCCCGATATTACGGGTCTCCCAAAGGGACACTGCAGATGGTAGTGAAAAAAAAAAAAGACACGTTTCCGGGAAAAAACATATCGGACAATGTTTCGCCCTTGAGAGAAACGTCGTCCCAATAAAAAAGGGGGGTACTGCAGAG
>WNWK01057273.1:0-10784 GCA_009830355.1 Cherax destructor
AACTGTATTCACTTCCTCTAGTACCATACTGGTTTTGGTTCCTAACTCTGACAAATTTTGCAGCAAGATATTCTGGATATTGCTTTTAAGTGATTTTATAAACATGATTTAGCTTCAGTTGTTTTATTCTGTCTTCAGCGTTCAGCATATCCAGTTTTTGTAATTCATCCTGACCTACATGCTCTCTTGGACCCGGTCCAATGTATCTCACCATTTTTTTTCCTGGGTGATTTGTAGTCTTTCTTTCATGATTTGGGCTAAAGCAGAGTACATACCATGAAGAACAAGAATAATTTAAATGACATTGTAAAAGAGCTAGACATATATTCATGCGAGCCTCAGTAGGTAAACACTGTGCCTGTCTGTAGAGGAACTTTAACTTGGCATTCACTTTTTTTTGGTACATTGTTCTCATATCATTTCTACTTAACAATTTTACAATACACTGAGAGTTTAGAGGCACCATCTTTAAGGAATTTAGCTTAGATGTTACATGATCCAGTGTTTTTATTTACATTTAACTTCTTTCCCTCCCCCTGTTCCACCTCTCATGTCTCAGTGGTCTGTACATACATGTCCATCTCCCATACGATTCCCAGATCTGGTAAAGGTTGTAGTCTAGTGTGATGAATATTTTCACAGTTTTCCCCTCGCTTGAGAGTCAGGTGCAGGAAATAGTTCTGCTAACAAGGAAATTATCAGGTGATGGCTTTGAAGATACGTATGTAGGAAGATGACATGAATGAGCTCTTAGATTAGAAGATGATGGAAACAGAGGTCCAAAGGAAATGTTGGCAGAGCTCACACAGATACAAGGAAGGCAGATAAGAGGAAGATGAAGAACAGTTAACATTGCAATAGTTACATGAGCAGTTCCATACTGCTGCTCAACAGAACCTTAAAGACCTTTTCATGTGAAAAGTGACCACCTGAAAAATGTAGCAGCTGATGATGCCTAGAGCAGCTGATGATGCCTAGAGCAGCTGATGATGCCTAGAGCAGCTGATGATGCCTAGAGCAGCTGATGATGCCTAGAGCAGCTGATGATGCCTAGAGCAGCTGAAGATGCCTAGAGCAGCTGATGATGCCTAGAGCAGCTGATGATGCCTAGAGCAGCTGATGATGCCTAGAGCAGCTGATGATGCCTAGAGCAGCTGATGATGCCTAGAGCAGCTGATGATGCCTAGAGCAGCTGATGATGCCTAGAGCAGCTGATGATGCCTAGAGCAGCTGATGATGCCTAGAGCAGCTGATGATGCCTAGAGCAGCTGATGATGCCTAGAGCAGCTGATGATGCCTAGAGCAGCTGATGATGCCTAGAGCAGCTGATGATGCCTAGAGCAGCTGATGATGCCTAGAGCAGCTGATGATGCCTAGAGCAGCTGATGATGCCTAGAGCAGCTGATGATGCCTAGAGCAGCTGATGATGCCTAGAGCAGCTGATGATGCCTAGAGCAGCTGATGATGCCTAGAGCAGCTGATGATGCCTAGAGCAGCTGATGATGCCTAGAGCAGCTACCTGGAGTCTACCTGGAGAGAATTCCAGGGGTCAACGCCCCCGCGGCCCGGTCTGTGACCAGGCCTCCTGTTGGACCAGAGCCTGATCAACCAGGCTGTTACTGCTGGCCGCACGCAGTCCAACGTACGAACCACAGCCCGGCTGATCAGGTACCGACTTGAGGTGCCTGTCCAGTGCCTGCTTGAAGACAGCCAGGGGCTTGTTGGTAATCCCCCTGATGTATGCTATGAGGCAGTTGAACAATCTTGGGCCCCTCACACTTATTGTGTTGTTCCTCAACGTGCTAGTGGCACCCCTCCTCTTCATTGGGGGGATGTTACATCGCCTGCCCAGTCTTTTGCTTTCGTAGGGAGTGATTTTTGTGTACAAGTTTGGTACTAAGCCCTCGAGAATTTTCCATGTGTATATAATAATGTATCTCTCCCGCCTGCATTCTAGAGAGTACAGGTTTAGGAACTTCAAGTAGTTGAGGTGGTTTATCGCACTTATGCGTGTGGTGAAGGTTCTCTGCACATTTTCAAGGTCAGCAATTTCACCCGCCTTGAAAGGTGCAGTTAGTGTGCAGCAATATTCCAGCCTAGATAGAACAAGCGATCTGTAAAGTGTCAACATGGGCTTGGCATCCCTGGTTTTGAAGGTTCTCATTATCCATCCTGTCATTTTTCGAGCAGATGCAATTGCTACATTGTTATGGTCCTTGAAGGTGAGATCCTCTGACATGCATGATCACTCCCAGGTCTTTGACATTAGTTTTTCGCTCTATTGTGTGGTTGGAATTAGTTTTGTACTCCGATGAGATTTTAATTTCTTCACGTTTTCCGTATCTGAGTAATTGAAATTTCTCATCATTGAACTTCATATTGTTTTCTGCAGCCCATTTAAAGATTTGGTTTATGTCTGCTTGGAGTCTTGCAGTGTCTTCAACGGTGGACACTGTCATACAGATTCGGGTGTCATCTGCAAAGGAAGACACAGCACTGTGGCTTATATCCCTGTCAATGTCTGATATGAGGATGAGGAATAGGATGGGAGCAAGTACTGTGCCTTGTGGAACAGAGCTTTTCACAGTAGCTGCCTCAGACTTTACTCTGTTGACTACTACTCTTTGTGTTCTACATGTTATGAAATTATAGATCCATCTACCAACTTTTCCTGTTATTCCTTTATCATGCATTTTGTGTGCTATTACACCATGGTCACACTTGTCAAAGGCTTTTTCAAAATCTGTGTATATAACATCTGCATTCTGTTTATCTTCTAGAGCATCCAGGACCTTGTCGTAGTGGTCCAGTAGTTGGGACAGACAGGAGCGGCCTGCTCTAAACCCATGCTGTCCTGGGTTGTGCAATTGATGGGTATCAATATGGGTGGCGATCTTGCTTCTTAGAACCCTTTCAAAGATTTTTATGATATGGTGTTAAGTCTATTTTCTTGGCTGCTTACGTTTGGGCAGTAGAATGGTAGCGTAGGTGCAGAGATACGGCCGATGACTAGACTCAGTTTATTAATGGCAAGGTGTAGGTATACACGGAAACAGAACGTGAGGGGACCGGGAGCCAGTTAGGGTAGATCCTGGTTCAGTGAGGTAGGCCGTCGAAGTGAGGAAGAAGCATGGCTGACCAGCCCAACCTTGATAGGCCTATAGAGGGCAGCACCATAGTGCCGCGCAGTTTGAAAGAGCCTCTGGATAGGCTGTTTACATCCGCTCGGCCACCTACCGCGTGTCGTCTCGACATGACAATACTGGCAGGCACGAAGGTGTAAACAAGCAAACAAGGTTACCCAGGGGAAACTGGCTTCCGGTCACCTGACATTTACAACAGGATATTGCCGGTGCAGGCCGAAAAACTCCCACTTCGTGAGTTGGGGAAGAGAAAATCGGCCTGCCCGTACAGCTTGACAGAGGACAGAACAAGCCAATGCTGACACAGGAACTAGAGTCTTCTATATACAGGTTGTCCACAGGGCCAGAAGTCAACTTGACTGCACATCCATGAGCGCTGTACCATCCTCACATCTGCAAACAATGACTGACAGTAGCATTTCCTAAGGTGTGACATTTAACTCAAAAGGGCGATACTGCCCTTGCCTTTATACAGGCTTTACAAGACACACTGGGTGCACATACTCACAATAACATTATTTCCATGGAATTCATTATACTACGGGTACCCTCTAAGAATAAATTTTATATATTTACATGGTGTTGTCCACCCTGACTTCATTATTTACTAACTATACAATGTATGCGCATTAATCCCCATTTCTGCAAGCAAACAATTAGCGTAGCTAGCGTAGGAGTCGGACAAGTCAGTAGGTATGTCAATGTCACAGAAATGTACTACTGTCTGGGGTCTCAGGCCATAAGTATGGAGCCTTACAGGACTGTCATCTGTCATAGGGATAGCGGGTGAAGAACTAGACGGGTTGTCACTAGTTTGAGTCTGATTGTGGCTTTGCAATGCCCGCGATTCCAGCTCTGCTTCAGCTTGCACATGATCAATATACTTCATGTGGTCAAAGTGAGCTTCTGTGATAGTTCCGGTAGCTATCTCCCTCACCTCGAACTTATTGCCGCGGAGCTGTCGTAGGACACGGTAAGGACCGACAAATTTGGGGACAAGTTTATGCATACCAGGGGTCTGCGTCGGGTTGAGCAACATAACTTTGCAACCTGGTTCCACCTTACTTTCCTTAGCGTGGGCGTTGCGATCAGACGTGAACCTATCTGTGGCTTTTATTAGGTTCTCACGTACTCACTGGAAGACAAGCTGTGTGGTCCGCATCTTAATTATACCGGTGTTATCGGCGTCATAGATTGGGCTAGGCGGAGCAAACAGGATTTCGTACGGTAAATGCTTATCATAGCCGTACAAGGCAAAATGGGGTGTCTCGCCAATCGAGCTGTTGAGGGAAGAGTTCAATGTACACTGAACATCTGGAATAGCGTCATCCCATGTAGTACAACTCGGATTAACGGTTACTCTGAGAACCTCCAGAACTTTGCGGTTTGTACGTTCAGCAAGACCATTACTCGCCGGGTGACGTGGAGCTACTGGTGCTTGGTGAATGTCAAACCTGGAACAAAGGTCCTTCATTGTGGCATTTATGAACTCCGACCCATTGTCTGACAGGAGAACACGTGGGCAGGTATGATGGAGAACGATACGCTCACGGAGAGCATTTGCGACTGTCTCGGCCATTTTGTCAGGGATGGGTACTAACTCGCAGTACCACGTCAAGTTATCTACCATTACAAGCAGGTGTTTATTACCCTTCTCCGAGGTCGAGAAATTCGTCAAAAGGTCGACAGAAGTTCTCTCCCAGGGCTCCTTTGTAATGGGATACTTCAGAATGGGATTGGGACCCGTGACAGTACCCTTGTGTTGTAAGCAAACGACACACTGGTGTACATACTTGGCAATTTCCGCTGCCATCTTAGGCCAGAAATATTTCATTCTAGCCTGTTTGATGCTGCAGTCCTTCCCGGGGTGCGCTGCGCCTGGGACATCGTGGATCAACTTGAGAGTCACGGGTACCAGGGACTCCGGTATCACCAGTTGGTGTACGGTTCTGCCGGGGTCCACTAGTCGAGCTACACGACACAGTACTCCTTGATTGACCACTAAGTCTGTCAGCGGAACTGGCGACTTGACCCGCGGGCCAACGTCCTCCTTTGTTAGGAATCGAAGGACTGGTGACCACACCGGGTCCCGCCGTTGGGCTCTCTCTAGGTCCTCGACGGAGAACGAGTTGTCTGCACTGACAAAGGCTATATGCCTCGACAAGGCATCAGCCACGACATTTTGCTTACCCGGTACATAGCAGATTTCAAGATTGTAGTCGTTAAAGGTGAGAGACCACCGAGCATGTTTCCCAGAGAGATTCTTGTTTGCAAAAAGGGATAATAACGGCAGATGATCCGTGTAAATCTTGATAGGATACTGGTAAATAATGTCTCTGAAGTGGTTCAAAGCCCAGACGATGGCTAAGGCTTCTAGCTCTGTCACAGAGTAATTGACTTCAGCTTTGGTAAGAACACGGCTAGCATAAGCTATTGGCTGTTGCTTACCATTAGATTCCTGCGACAAGACTGCACCAATGCCAACTTTGCTGGCATCTGTCGTCAAGGTGAATGCTTTGGTGAAATCAGGGAACCTAAGGACTGGGGCTGATGTTAACCAATTTTTAAGTGTGATGAAAGCTCTTTCTTGGTCACACATCCACTCAAAGGGAACATCTTTCTTAAGGAGCTGTGTCAAGGGTGCAGCTAAGGTGGAGAAACCAGCTATGAAAGTGCGGTAGAATCCGGCTAGGCCTACGAAGGAGCGGACAGTATCTGCCGTCGTAGGTCTAGGGAACTTTCGCACAGCCGAGATTTTAGACTCGTCTGTCTTGATGCCGCTCTGAGTCACTACGTGGCCCAGAAACTTTATTTCCTACTTAAGGAACTGGCATTTTGAAAGCTTCACCTTAAGATTAGCCTTGGCTAGTTTTTCCAGTACCCGCTCAAGTTTCACGAGATGAGTAGGAACATCTTGGGACATCACAATGAGATCGTCTAGGTAGACCATGAGCGTGCCACCTAGGAGAGTACGGAAAATCGTTGTCATTAGACGACTGAACGTGATCGGGCTTCCGCGCAAGCCGAAGGGCAATCTCTTGAACTGATAATGACCAGTAGGCATAGAGAACGCTGTTAGTTCTTTGCTTTGGTCATCAAGAGGGATCTGCCAAAACCCTTGAAGAAGATCAAGAGTCGAAAAGACCTTGTTATCGCCAATGTTCTGTAACAGGTCATTCAGAACTGGCAATGGAAATCGGTCTGGGATGGTACAGGCATTCAGTTTCCTGTAATCGATAACAGGATGCCATGTTCCATCTTTCTTGGGAACTAGGATTAGAGGGGCATTCCACGGGGAAATGGACTCCTCGATAACTCCATCACAGAGCATCTTTGCAATGAGTTCGTCAGCAAACATTGCGGACAGGGACGGAATACAGCGACTCCGAAAGGGTGACTATCTCTTTTCGTGATTTTTCTGGCACGTCTCTTCCCCCAAACTACTGGAGGGGCTCCGGCTAGCTCGGGCTCCGGGCGGGGAGCGCTTGCCGTGGTGCGCCGACAAGATGCTACGCAACTTGTGGCACTCACTGGAGGTATGACTGGATGTATGGTGGTAAACACAATCGCCCTCCCGGTGCTGCGCACGGGGATGGTGATTATCACGGCTTGGGGGCTGAGGTTTATAACACTCAGAACGATAATGACCTCTTTTACTGCAGTTAAAACAGGTAACCACGCGCTTCGCAGGTGGTGCTGATGGCGGTGTGCGCTTATGATGCTTGGACTTAGATGGAGGAGACGCTGGCAAAGTCGTCTTGCTAGCCCTCCGGTCATAACCTGACATGCCGTTTTGATTCGGCTTGGTCTGAGGTTTGCTGTTCATCCTAGCCTTGGCTGCTGATTGCTGGACGGCTGCAGCAAAAGTGACAGGGGGTTGCACAGGCGGCGACACAAGAGTTGGCGATTGAGGGACTTGCAAGGGAGTACCAGCAGGGCGACAAGCCTTGTCTTTCTCGCCCGGCGGTTTAATTTTATCGATAGCATTAAAGGCGCCCAGGATGTGTTCCTTGGGGCCGAGCCCTAATTCGTCAATCCTATCATGGAGATGGAGTGGGGCATCTCTCCGCATGACGCCTTCGACGATCATGGGGATGATGTCTTCGCGTTTTATACTACCGTCACTAGTGACCCACTTGCTATCCTTCATAATGTCAATAAAATCTAACGATGCTCGCTGGAAACGACAGACGCAAGCGAGGGGGCTTTCATCCGGGGATTGGCACTCATTCAAGATGCTCGTGATAATGTCAAGGTAATGGCGCTGATGCCTGCGCCGGAAGTAATTACGGAATGCTTCCTTAAGCTTGGGCCATGACTGCAAATCATGCACTTCCACCAAGTCTAAGAAGGAAGTGATAACACAGCCACCGTGGCAGTGTTTACATAGTGCGCGTCAGTGGGGTTATCGGTTCGTCCCTTAACTGTCGTCTCGACCGATTTGAACCAAGTCTCCAACATACTGGCGCGACCATCGAACAAAAGGGACAGGCGGGAATGACATGAAGTGCCATTCGTGGCCGCGATATGGGCTACTGCCTGGCCAATTGTTATGGAGGCGCCATCCTCCCCCTGATGGGACCTAACAGGAGAGGCATCAGTGCCATCTGCGGCAGAAGCTTGGGCATCGCGACGGCCACTGCGTGTCTGAGTCATAGCGTCGGTTATAAGCACAAAATAAGTCACGGAGAAAGGGAAAGGGATCAAAGCAAGAATTGATACACAAACGGCTAGAACTCAACACAGAGTCAGAGAGGACACAACACGGTGTTACTCAAAAACTGCTTATTTGTTAACAAATGCGTGAATTACATAAAAAAAAAAAAAGAATGGTACACTCTGAAACTCAAGGTAAATTTTGGATACAAGTGAATTAATTGCTGTGGTGTACACAGAACAAAAGCAGAGATAACTGGCAAGAAAATTGCATGAAAATGAATGAACTGTAACAAGTAGCGGAATTAACAAAAGTTTGCAAATTAAAATGAAAACTGGGTATTACATACACTGTACTGCAGTGCAGGCTTGCTCAACACACAGCAAAATGTTGCAGGTGCTGGCAGTTGCAATTAGGTATGGCAAAGAAAAATATGAATTCACTTGCAGCAAGGTAAGGTGGCAAAACAATTAATAAAATCAGTCTTCAATGGTATAAAAACAGTCACAAAAATTTACTGTATCAAGAAGTACTGAATTTCACATAAAAAGGCAATGAGTAAAATGCCAAAATGATAAAAATCAATAATAATAGGGGCAAAAAGTTACAGGTGGCAAAATGAGTATACACTGACACAAGAAAAAAAAATTGTCAAGTAAATTCTGGTTCAAAAGTATGGAATTTAACAGGTAATTATTGCAATAATGGCAAATAAGCAGGTTCCTGAAAATTCAATAACAGGGCATAAACATTAACAGAATGCAAAACACAGGTGAATGTGCCTAAACAAAAATATGGCAAAGAAATAATATGGAGAAAAAAAATTAAATTGAGACACTGGAGAAAATGTAGGTGTCTAGTCACAAATTGTTGAATTCAAGCAGAATAAAACTGACACTGGCAAGTATTAAAATAACACTTTGAACACACTAACACATCAGAACTGTGCAGGGTTATCAACAATTTGTGGCTAGCTTGCAGATGCAACAATCAAAATAATAGAAGACAGATATGACTTGCAATTAAAATATATATATATATATATATATATATATATATATATATATATATATATATATATATATATATATATATATATATATATATATATATATATATATATATATATATATATATTACGTATATGGGTAGCACAATGAACAACTTTGAGCAGGAACAATTAATAATTAGGTGAGAGGCTATGTGCAGAATAATGCACTAGGATTTAAAATCCCAAAAAAAAAAAAAGAGCTTGCAAAGTGCAACAATGTTGCTGAAATAATTCACTGAAAGTATGGGCTTCAGTGATACTGTACTTGGAGCAGGGCAATTAAATAATGTCACAAATTCTTAGAAAATGCCAGACAAGTCACTGTTTACTTAACTTTGATTGTAGATGGAGGGTAGATGCAAGTAGGCAGATTCTGAAACTCCTGGTGTGTACTGGTGGCTGGATGCGGCGGTACACACACTATAAACACTTGTGGGCTCCTATGGGGTCTCCAGTGGCGTAGGAAAGATTGTGCAAAGCTTGGGAAGAACGGGAAAAGGACGTAGAACTTGCTGAAGCTGGAGGAAGGGTGAAGATTGAAGGACGCAGGAACGAGGTGCTGGGAACACTGCAGGCGCCTGGCTTGGCTTGGCTTGAGACAAACATGATGGGTTCCCACGTGGTCAAGCCAGGTATGGCTTCTTTAAGAACTCGGAGAAAACAACACACAGGCGACGAGCTGGATATAGGGAGCGTAGAAACGTAGCAAGGAGTGGAGAGTAGGTAGTTGGTGGTGTGAGGTAGGCAGGCAGCGGCGCCCTGAGGTAGACACACGTGGACACAACACCAACACACCCAAAACGACCTCACCTCGCGTCTCTTGTAGCTGTAGGAAGGGCGTAGAGACGCTGCTGGATGCAGAAGGGTGTAGGAGAATGCTGGAGAGTTGTAGAGTAGGAGATGAACACACACGTGACTGCTTCAGGCTGGAGATGACGCCCTATGTCCCGATTTTGTGGAAAAATCGTGGACGATGCTCTGACTCAGGCACCCACGAGATGCTGGAAGCTACGGATGATGCAATAAGCCAGCAGATGACCAATCGGTTTAAGTAGGGGCCCAATACTGGTTGTTGTTCTCGACTTTGATTTTGCATAGGAAAAGAAATACTTTGGGTTTCTTTCAATTTCATTTATGGCTCTTAGTTCTTCCCGTGTCTCTTGATTCCTGTAAGATTCCTTTAGTTTTAATTCGATGTTAGCTATTTCTCTGACTAGTGTCTCCCTACGTATTTCAGAGATATTGGCCTCCTGTAGCTGCTCCGTTATTCTTTGCCTTCGCCTGTATAGGGAGCGCCTCTCTCTTTCTAGTTTGCATCTTCTCCTCCTTTTCCTTAAGGGAATTTGCCTTGATCAAACCTCAAGTACCACAGAGTTAATTTGTTCTAGACATAGGTTGGGATCCGTGATGCTTAGGCAATCTTCCCAGTTTATATCATTTAGGACTTGGTTTACTTGGTCCCACCTTATGTTTTTGTTATTGAAGTTGAATTTGGAGAAAGCTCCCTCGCGGTTGATCACATTTTGTTGATCTGGGGCTCCCCTCATGCATGTCTGGACCTCTATTATGTTGTGATCTGAGTATATTGTTTTTGATATGATGACATTTCGTATCAGATCATCATTGTTGGTGAAGATGAGGTCCAGCGTATTCTCTAATCTCTTGCTGATGATGCCTAGAGCAGCTGATGATGCCTAGAGCAGCTGATGATGCCTAGAGCAGCTGATGATGCATAGAGCAGCTGATGATGCCTAGAGCAGCTGATGATGCCTAGAGCAGCTGATGATGCCTAAAGCAGCTGATGATGCCTAGAGCAGCTGATGATGCCTAGAGCAGCTGATGATGCCTTACCATCAGCTGTATAAAGTACTCCAGGGTAAAAGAGACCAGAGCTGCATTACAGAATTTCTGACTTCTCCAGAAACACCATTAA
>WNWK01057274.1:0-10783 GCA_009830355.1 Cherax destructor
ATATATATCTTTAAACGTATAAGACATAACTTTAGAAAGGACTTAATTTTAAATGAGTTCTTGCTAATTGATCAATTTTACCTATTCGGCACGATATATATATATATATATATATATATATATATTTTTAAAATTTTTAAAAAAAAAAAAAAAAAAAAAAAGGATACAGGATAAAAAACAACGGGGGGAGTAGAATGATAGTCGGGGCCTTTCGTGTTGAATCAACAATCATCAGAAGCGGGAAAAAAAAAAGAGGAGGATGTCCAAGGAGCCCAGAGGCCCGTTTTCACTGGAGGAGGAGGGAGAGAGAGAGGAGGATCGGGGAAGTGCCCCAGGCAAAACAGTGCCCCAGGCACAACAGTCCCCCAAGCCAAAGGATGAATATTATGCATTAAAAATCCAACATTATTTTTAATAGCCTGAGCCTATAGCTATATTTAGATAAGAATTTTAATAATTGAAATGTTTTTAATAAGCTTTGAGCATTTCCCTTTTAAAAGGGTTAAAACCCCAAATTACCTTTCATTCTCCTGGTGCTGTGTGTTGCCGGGATGCATGCAGGGTGCAGGGGGAAGTGGAGCCACCTTTAGGTCAGAATTTGCATTTAGTCTGATGCGATTGCTAGAAAAACAACTTGTTTGACTGTTTTGTTTACAACAAGAGTCAGTTGAGGAGTGGGGGAAGGGGGGGTAAAAATGATCGTGGTTGTTTTGAGAGCCAGAACTACTGATCGTGGTTGTTCTGGGAGAACTACTGATTGTGGTTGTTCTGAGAGCAGAACGACTGATCGTGTTTTTTCTGAGAGCTAGAACTACTGATCGTGGGTTCTGAGAGCTAGAACTACTGATTGTGGTTGTTCTGAGCTAGAACTACTGATCGTGGTTGTTCTGAGAGCTGAACTACTGATTGTGGTTGTTTTTAGAGCTAGAACTACTGATCGTGGTTGTTCTGAAAGCAGAACTACTGATTGTGGTTTTTCTGAGCAGAATACGATCATGGTTTTTCTGGGGATGAACTACTGATTGTGGTTGTTCTGAGACCTATAACTACTGATTGTCGTTTTCTGAGGGTAGAACTACTGATTGTGGGTTCTGAGAGCTAGAACTATATTTGGGGTTTTGGGGCTGAATACGATCATGGTTGTTCTGGGGCTTGAACTACTGATTGTGGTTTTCTGAGAGCATAACTACTGATTGTCGTTGTTCTGAGAGCTAGAACTACTGATCGTGGGTTTTTCTGAGAGCGAAAACTGACTGGGTTGTTCTGAGGCTTGAACTACTGATTGTTTGTTCTGGGGCGAACTACTGATCGTGGTTATTCTGAGGCTAGAACTCGATTGGGTTGTTCTGAGAGCTAGAACTACTGATTGTGGTTGTTCTGAGAGCTAGAACTACTGATTGTGGTTGTTCTGAGGCTAGAACACGATTGTGGGTTTTTCTGAGAGCTAGAACTACTGATCGTGGTTGTTCTGAGAGCAAAAACTACTGACGTGGGTTTTTCTGAGAGTGAACTACTATTGTGGTTTTCTGAGCTAGAACTTGATTGTGGTTGTTCTGAGAGCTGAACTACTGATTGTGGTTGTTCTGAGGCTAGAACTACTGATCGTGGTTGTTCTGGAGCTAGAACTACTGATTGTGGTTGTTCTGAAAGCTAGAGCTACTGATCGTGGTTGTTCTGAGAGCTAGAACTATTAATCGTGGTTGTTCTGAGAGCTAGAACTACTGATCATGGTTGTTCTGAGAGCTAGAACTACTGATCGTGGTTGTTCTAAAAGCTAGAACTACTGATCGTGGTTGTTCTGAGAGCTAAAACTACTGTTGTTCTAAAAGCTAGAACTCGTCGTGTCACAAACATTTGCCTTCTTTCTAATATCCTGAAAAATTGACATTTTACCTGGCAGTATGACCACCAGCCTTCCTCTGGCGTTGAAGGTTCTGGTGCCTCGACTCGAGGCACCAGATGATGCCCCACGGGTCTCCACCTTATCCAGAAATCAGAGGAATACAAAGGAAAAGACTGCCCGGGAACGGTGTACACTCAAGACGCGAACAAACGTGTACATAAATAGAGTTTGGCAGCCACTGCAGTCAAGCGTAAGAGATGTGTTTTACCACTGTTTTTTTTTTAGTCCCCTTTGCTTGCAGTCCCCCGCCCCCAGTGCTTCTTCCTAGTCACCTAGGGTCAGATTTCAGCACCAAGACCAATTCTTTGTTGAGTGATATATTTTTTCCCCCATCGTCATACCAGCCCATTATTATTATTATTATTATTATTATTATTATTATTATTATTATTATTATTATTATTATTATTATTAATTTTAATTTTTTTATTATTATTATTATTATTATTATTAAAGGCTTTTTATTATTATTATTATTATTATTATTATTATTATTATTATTATTATTATTATTATTATTATTATTATTATTATTTTGTTGTTTATTATTATTATTATTATTATTATTATTATTATTTTTTTAAGAGGTACAAACCTCGAAGGACATCCCACACCGGGAGAATGAGGGTGTGTAATATAAATGGGTTTTTGATCCGGGGAAAAGAGAAGGTAGTTCGAGGATTTGGATAAGGCCCAGACTCAAGGCACTGCCCTAAAACATCCTGTCCCAGATTTCATCATCCTGTGGCTTGTTACGTCTTTCCCGCTGACGTGGGATCGAGTCTTACCACATACGACCTCATATTGACCTCAGGTTCATGACAAGAAATTTTCATCGTGTGAGGAGACCCCTTTATACTGACAACTTTTCCCCCGCGGTAGCTTTTTTTTTCCAAGTTCCCAGTTGTCCATAAAGTATCTCGTTTCGCTCCATTCGTGTCTCTGTTTCATCATTGGTCGAAATATAAGATAAGGATTGGTTAAAAAGGGAAAGATGGTCGTAAAAAGTCCATAACACAATGGGCGACTATTCTGAATATCGCCCCCACAGTTCCAGTAAAGATAGCTGAGAGATAACTGAAGTCAAGATTTCAAAGGGCCGCCCCCTTCCCCCACGCGGTTTTCAGACATAAAAAAATGATCCAGTTAAGAGTCATTACGAAGGCGGTACGAACTAAGCCAGAGATCATTTATCTTTCTAGTTGTGCTTGGAGGCACTGATGTAGACCCGGTCAAAGGTGCCATCATTCTGGAACAGTTGTTCCGGTGCCTGATGCCAAGGGAGACGTTGACGCAGTGATTGGGCCATGAGCCGACGTTCTTCAAGAGATCACGAAAGAACGTGTTTTCGTCTGTACTTTTTTCACGAACGGCAAGTGGTATTCAAAATACACTTCAAATTTTCTTTGAGATGATTGTGTCAAAAAAAGGCCAGTGACTGACAGCCATGACACTGTGACCAGTGACTGACAGCAGCACTACTCTGTCTGGCTGTCCTCCCAGCAGCAGGCATTCCCACCCACCTGGAGGGTTTTCCGGGGCCAACGCCCTCGCGGCCCCGTCCCTGAACCTCACGGATCAGGGCCTGATCACCCAGGTGTTACTGCTGGCGCACGCAACCAACCCAAAGTCAGTATCTGACCCCGGTCAATACTGACTTTAGGGATCTGTCCCGTTGCCTCTGATCTGGTGATTCACGCCCCATAGGGTGATTACCCCAAGGGGGGAGAATTGCGGGAAAATCGCCCCATGGGGGATTCTATCCTATAACTAGAGACCCAACTTTCCCATGGCAAGGGCCCTTGGTTATCCCCATAACTAGGGCCTGGTTTTTCTGCTCCATGGCT
Source organism: Cherax destructor (assembly GCA_009830355.1). Taxonomy (NCBI): domain Eukaryota; kingdom Metazoa; phylum Arthropoda; class Malacostraca; order Decapoda; family Parastacidae; genus Cherax; species Cherax destructor. The sequence goes on from WNWK01057274.1 coordinate 3,751, forward strand.
GGAGGGCTGGCCACCACTTGCACAGGCCAGAGGGCGCCACCGCTAGCACACAACCATTGGGCTAGTCACCACTAGCACAGAACCAGGGGCTGGCCACCACACAAGAACCAGGGGGGTGGCCACCACTAGCACAGAACCAGGGGGGTGGCCACCACTAGCACAGAACCAGGGGCTGGCCACCCAGCACAGAACCGGGGCTGACCACCACTAGCACAGAACCAGGGGGGGGCCACCACTACATAGAACCAGGGGGCTGGCCACCACTAGCACGGAACCGGGGCTCCCCAGCATAGAACCAGGGGGGTGGTCACCACTATCACGGAACCAGGGGCTGGCCACCACCCAAAGAACCAGGGGGATGGCCACCATTAGCATAGAACCAGGGGACTGGCCACCACTAGCACAAACCAGGGTCTGGCCACCCCTAGCATAGAACCAGGGTACTGACTACCACTTGCACAGAACCAGGCCCGGCCCCCCCTACACATAACCAGGGGGTGCACTGTAACTTTTTAACCCCCCCCCCCCCCCCCCCCCCTTTTCTCTCTCTCTCTCTCTCTCTCTCTCTCTCTCACCACACGGCATTGTACCACCTTCCGTTTTCTTTTGACCTCTGACCTGTTTCTTCTCAACGACATTCCGCAAACAGTGACCTTCCCCCCATCATACCAAACATAACCCCCCCCACAACCACCTTATGACCTCTACCCCCACTATTTTCTACCTTTCTTGTTTTCTCCACTCCTTTCCTTTTTTTTCTTTTTTTCTCTTTCTCCCTCCCCCCGACTCATTCTTCCCCCTGTTTAACTTTCCGTTTTCTTGGCTTTCATTGATGTCATCTTTCACTACCTGGGCTCTACCGGGAGGGTTTTCCCGGGGAATCAACGCCCCCGGGGCCCCGGTCCACGACCAGGTCTCCCGGTGGATGAAGGCCTAATCAACCAGGTTGTTCCCGCTGGCCGCACGTAGTCCAATTTACGAACCACAGCCCGGCTGATTCGGACCGACTTTAAATATCTGTCCATTTCCCTTTTAAGTCAGTCGGGGGCCTTATTCGAAATTTCCCCCTTTATGGGGGGAAGTCTGTTGAACAGTCTTGGGCCCCGGACACTTATAGTGCTTTCTTTTAATTACCAATGGCCCCCCTATTTTTTTTATTGGGGTTATTTTTGCCCTGCCCAGTTTTTTTACTTTCGTGGGGAGTGATGTCTGTGTGCAGTTTTGGGACCTTTCCCTTTCTAGGATTTTCCAAGTGTAGATTATGATATATCTCTCTCGCCTGCGTTCCAACAAGTACAAGTCAAGTGTTTCCCAAAAGTTTTCCCCAGTAGTTAAGGTGTTTGATGGAACTTATATGTGAAGAAAAAGGTTTCTTTGTACACTTTCTAGATCCCCAATTTCACCTGATTTGAACGGAGATGTTAATGTACAGCAATATTCCAGCCTAGAAAAAAGTTGTTTTTGGGGGATCATCGCTTGCTTGGCATCTTTTTTTTGAATGGTCTCATTATCCATCCCATCTTTTTTTTGCAGTTGTGATCGTCGCACTGTTGTGATCCTTGAAGGTGAGTTTTTTTCAGACATTACCACCCCCAGGCCCCTCACATTATTTTTCGCTCTATTGTATGATCAGAGTTTGTAGAATGCTCAGTTCTAGTTATTATTTCCTCCTTTTTTCCATAAGGGGAGTAGTTGGAATTTGTCTTCATTGAACATTGTTTTTTTTCCTTGCCCATTGGAAAACTTGGTTTATATTTTCTTGGAGATTAATCGTGTCCTCAAAGATGAAAAAAGTCTCATGCAGATCCTAGTATCGTCTGAAAGGGGGATGACACGGTGCTGTGGATTACATCTCTGTCTGTGTCTGATATGAAAATGAGGAACAGGATGGGGAGAGACGGGCCTTGTGGAACAGAGCTTTTCACTATGGCACCCTTCCGATTTAACTCTTTGACCACTACTTTTTGTGTTCGATTGGTTAGAAAGTTGAAGATCCATCTCCCCATTTTTAAAAAAAGGTTTTATTTAGCACGTATTTTGTGTGCTATTCCCCCAAATGATCACATTTTGTCAAAGACTTTTGAAGTCTGTGGCCCTTACATCTGCATTTTGTTTTTCCCAGTGCATCCAAGACCATATTATGATCCAGTAGTTGTGAGAGGCAGGAGCGACTGCCTGGGAAACCCCTTTGCCCTGGATTGGCAGTTTTTGGGGAAATTTAAGTGGTTAGCAATCTTTCTTCTTAGCATTCTTTCAAAAAATTTTTATGTGGGGCGTTAGAGCCATTTCATAGTTCTTAGCTAAAAGTTTTTCTGCCACCTTTATGGAGTGGGGGTATATCCGTTGTTTTTTGTGACTGGAATTTTTCCCATGTCCTCCTTCTCCATAGTATACTTAGGGCACCCAAAGGGGTTTCTTGGAGTTCTTAATGAACACAGAGTTCCACGAGTCTGGGTCTGGGGCTGAGTGCATGGGCATGTTGTCAATGACTTTCTCAAAGTCTATCGGGGGTTAAAGGGTTTAAAGTCGGAAATCTGGCATACATTGATGGAGTTCTGAGGCTCATTTATGATGGATTGTCGATCTTTAAAGATTATGCCTGCCAAACACAGAGTCGTATTGGGGTTTCAGTATCTCACTCATTTCTTTGTTGTCCTCTGTGTAGGTCCCATCTTATCTAATACTAGATGTGGTATTTGCCTTGTTTTTTTGGGATATGAAAAGAAATTTTCGAATTTCCCTTGGCTTTTAGCTCCTCCTGTCTCTTTGGGTCCTGTATGAGTCCTTTAACTTAAGTTCGATACTTTTCCCCTTCCCTGGTCAGCGCCCCTTTCCCTGTATCAGATAATCTAAAACCGAGGAGCTCAGTGATTCTTTCGTCGTCTTCTGTAGAGGGACCTTTTTCTCTCCAGTTTACTTCTTCTCTTCTTCTTTCTTAGGGTAATATGCCTTAACATACTTCAGCTGCCAGGAAGTTGATACTTGCAAGGCAATTTGGTTTTGGGGCCATGTTATTTAAGATATCTTCCCAACATGTTTCCCTTTAAGACATGGTTCACCTGGTCTCAGTTGATGTTCTTGTTGCTGAAGTTGTATTTGGTGGGAAAACACCTTCACAGCTACGTGCATTTTGATGATCAGGGCTCCTGTGTATGTAAGTCTCAACTTCGGGTTAGATTTTGATCGGGAAATTTGTTTTTTTGATATTGTTATGTTTTCTTACCAGGTCCTCATTATTTGTGAAGATAAGGTCAAGTGTGTTTTTCCCGTCTTGTTTGGCTCCATTGTTCTTTTACTAAGGTGTATTTATCGCAGAGATTTAGTAGCTCCGGGGTGTGACCTTTCATCTGCGCTGCCCTTTAGGCATTGTTTCTGCTTTTAAAAAAATTTTGTGCTACATTCTTCCATTTTGAGTCATCTTTCACTGTTGTCATCTTTCATTGTTGTCATCTTTCACTGTTGTCATCTTTTACTGTTGCCCTCTTTCACTGTTGTCATCTTTCACTGTTGTCACCTTTTATTGATGTCATCTTTTATTGTTGTCATATTTCATTGTTGTCATCTTTCACTGTTGTCATCTTTCACTGTTGTCATCTTTCCTGTTTTCATCTTTCATTGTTGTCATCTTTCACTGTTGTCATCTTTCACTGTTGTCATCTTTCACTGTTGTCATCTTTCATTTTGTCATTTTTTTCCTGTTTCATCTTTCATTGTTGTCATCTTTCATTGTTGTCATCTTTCACTGTTGTCATCTTTTTGTTGTCATCTTTCACTGTTGTCATCTTTCATTGTTGTCATCTTTCACTGTTGTCTTTTCTTGTTGTCAAGTGTCATCTTTACTGTTGTCATCTTTCTCTTTGTCATTTTCATTTCTTCATTTTCGTTGTATGTGTGGTCTTTTCTCTCGTCCTATCTTCCTTTTTTGTCGAGTTTTCTATCATCATCATCATCATCATCATCATCATCTCTCTCTCTCTCTCTCTCTCTCTCCTCTCTCTCCTCTCCCCTCCCCCCTCTCTCTCTCTTTTCCCCTTTCGTCTTCTCCCCCATTTGCCTCCATCTCGTTCCATTTATATTTTCCCCCCCACCTTGTCCTTGACTTCTGAAGGTCGTCGGGGGAACTTGTGCTCCCTTTTCCAAATTCATGACCTTCCTTACTTGTGACCTTTGCTTTGTGAAATCATTGTGTTCTTCTCCCCCTGCTTGTGATCTTCAAATGACCTTGGGGTGATCTTTAAATGACCTTATAGTGACCTTTAAATGACCTTATGGTGACCTTTAAATGACCTTGTGGTGACCTTTAAATGACCGTTGCCTTTAAATGACCTTGTGGTGACCTTTAAACGACCTTGTAATGACCTTTAAATGACCTTGTGGTGCCCTTTTAAATGACCTTGTGGTGACCTACAAATGCCCTTGTGGTGACCTACAAATGCCCGGGGTGACCTTCAAATGACTTTGTGGTGACCTTCAAATGACCGGTGACCCATATGACCCTCAGGTATTTAGCACAGCACCTTGCACAGATGTTGATAACCTTTTTTTGCAGTGCGAAATGGCGTCCCCTTATATAGTCACTCACCCGGGGGTTACCAGGGGTCGCCTGCTGACTTCTACTGGTTTGCTGGTTAAACCTTTCGTCTGTGGTGACTTTGTGGGGTTCCGGGGGGTGGTTTATGGTCTGTATCTGGCAAGGCTTGACAGGCTTACAAGTCTTATTGCAAAGGGTTTTTCCAAGCTTTGTAGCTTTATCTGAAACTTACTTTATAGATTTCAACTATGAAATTTGTGTAATGCCATGACCTTTTTTTTACTAATGTCCGCCTTGTGTGTGTTCTAGGGGTGTAAGCAAGGATTTGTACCTCAGAACTCTGCCTCGCAACCCTACAACCAATCCTACAATCGCCCCACAACACAATCTACAATCGCCATACCCAAAAAACCTACACTACAATCCCACACTACAACCCCACAGTTCAACAGATCAATACAACATTGCCTCACATCTTACAACACAACCCCGCCCCACAACCTCAAAACATCCCTACCAGACAACCTAGAACACAACCCTGCAACACAACCCACAACACAACCCTTCACGCCCTACAACACAACCCTACAACGTCCCTGCAACACAACCCCTTTTTCACAACCCCAAAAAAAAACCCTCAACACAACCCTGCAACACAACCCTTCAACTCAACCCCTTTAACACAACCCTCTTCACAACCCCACAACCCTCTGCCTCCCCAACCCTACAATACATCCCTGTCTCAAAACCCTCAACACAACCCTGTCTTTTAAAAAAACCCCGCCTTAAAAACAACCCTGTCCACAACCCTCAACACAACCCTGCCTCACAACCCTACAAACACCCCTGTCTCCCCCCCTTCAACACAACCCCCGCTTCACAACCCTACAACACAACTCTGCCTCCAACCCCCCATTCCTGTCCACAACCCCCTTCATCCCTGTTTCACAACCCTACAACACAACCCCCCTTACAACACAACTCTGCCTTACAACACAACTCTGCCTCACAACCCCACAACACAATTCGTCTCACACCCCAATACATCTCTGTCTCACAACCCTACAATACATCTCTGTCTCACAACCCTACAAAAATCCCTGTCTACAACCCACAATACATCCCTGTCTCACAACCATACAACACAACTCCCTTACAACACAACCCTGCCTTTCAAACACAACCCTGCCTCCAACCCTACAACACAACCCTGCCCCCCGCCGCCCCACCTATGGAACATAAGACCTTTTACATTAACAAGGGGACAGTGTTATTATACACATAAGAATCAATAAAAAATTAAACAAAAATTTAGAACTTAATTAAAAATTTTTTCAAAAACAATTACAAGTTTAGGGAAAGGGGGAACGATTAATACCCCAGTAATGCTGCCCAAGTAACTACGTTATCAGTAATAATATAACTGAGTTTCCCCAAAGTATGTAGTGGAACATGCATGGGACGGGAGGTGAATCCTATTCAGACTACTACCCCTCCAGAATAGTCCCCCAAAAACTTCCCGGGAAAAGTCCCAGAATACTTCCCGGAATAGTCCCCCAAAAACTTCCCGGAATAGTCCCCAGAATACTTCAGGAATTTTCCCAGAATAGTTCCCCAAAATAGTCAACAGAATGTCCCCGAATAGTTCCCCAAAATAGTCCCCAGAATAGTCCCCAGAATAGTTCCCCAAAATAATCCCCGAATAATCCCCCGAATAGTTCCCAGAATAGTCCCCTTGAAATAGACGCTTCCTCTGCTTCATCTTTAATTTGGGTTTTAGTTTCGTGTAACATTTGTCTGGTTTCGTGTAATTTGTGCAGTTTCGTATAATAGTAGCTGTGGTTTCGTGTAATAAGGGTGTGGTTTCGATAATAGTAGCTGGCATGTTAGTGGCTGTGGTTTGTGTAGGGTGGCGTGGTTTCGTGTTCTGGTGGCTGTGGTTTTGTGTACTGGTGGCTGTTCTATTAGAGCTGTAGTGGTGACTGTGGTAGAGGGGTTTGCTGGGTCTGGGTCACTGATGTTCTGGTTACATGTACTTTTTTTAGGATGTACTAGTATTCTGTACGACTAACGATGCAGAACCCCCATAAGATGTGCATTATTGTTTTTTTATGTATAAAAGAGCGTTTGCCAAAATTCTATGAAACAACACACCCAGCTATACCTTAAAATGATCGGTCATTGGGGAAGGCTAGCGCTTCGTTTTCAATAGTGCTATAATTTCTCTGATGCCCTTCACCATTGCCACCCGAATGAAGACACGTGTATTAAAACCGGGGTTTTGTAGCGTCGGTGCTGAGAATGTTTTTTTAATCCGCATCTCCTTGAAACTTCCTGCATGGCTCATCCCCAAAAAAACTCGATTTGGACTCGTTAGAAAACTATCGAATGAGCTACATGTGAAAAATTTTGGGGGGAAAAATTTGGAAAGCCCAGATCGCTTCTCTTTCCCCTGCCCAGGCTTACTCTTCACCGACCTAACCATCGTTGTACCGCACAGCT
>WNWK01057275.1:0-10783 GCA_009830355.1 Cherax destructor
AAGACCACGAAGAGAATTTCTTTAAATTTGAGCGAGCATTTTTAAAGAGCGTGACGGAGGCACACGCACCTCTTCGCTCGGAGAAGCTTAGGTTGACATATTGCCGCTAAGGCGTTATTACGTAAGGAGATTTCCGTCTACCGAGGGATTACCTTTATAAGAGGATCCTCACATGAGTAAGCTTTGACCTTCACAGTTTTCTTGTCTGCGGTGTGATGTACCGCCTCCACGCTAGTCCACTCCTGTAACCCATACTCACCACGCTAGTCCACTCCTGTAACCCATACTCACCAGCTAGTCCACTCCTGTAACCCATACTCACCATGCTAGTCCACTACTGTAACCCATACTTACCATGCTAGTCCACTACTGTAACCCATACTCACCATGCTAGTCCACTCCTGTAACCCATACTCACCATGCTAGTCCACTCCTGTAACCCATACTCACCATGCAAGTCCACTACTGTAACCCATACTCACCATGCTAGTCCACTCCTGTAACCCATACTCACCATGCAAGTCCACTCCTGTAACCCATACTCACCATGCTAGTCCACTCCTGTAACCCATACTCACCACGCTAGTCCACTCCTGTAACCCATACTCACCATGCTAGTCCACTACTGTAACCCATACTCACAATGCTAGTCCACTACTGTAACCCATACTCACCATGCTAGTCCACTACTGTAACCCATACTCACCATGCTAGTCCACTCCTGTAACCCATACTCACCATGCTAGTCCACTCTGTAACCCATAATCACCATGCAAGTCCACTACTGTAACCCATACTCACCATGCTATTCCACTCCTGTAACCCATACTCACAATGCTAGTCCACTCCTGTAACCCATACTCACCATGCTAGTCCACTCCTGTAACCCATACTCACCATGCTAGTCCACTCCTGTAACCCATACTCACCATGCTAGTCCACTCCTGTAACCCATACTCACCATGCTAGTCCACTCCTGTAACCCATACTCACCATGCTAGTCCACTCCTGTAACCCATACTCACCATGCTAGTCCACTCCTGTAACACATACTCACCATGCTAGTCTACTCATGTAATCCATATTCACCATGCTAGTCCACTCCTGTAACCCATACTCACCATGCTAGTCCACTCCTGTAACCCATACTCACCATGCTAGTCCACTCCTGTAACCCATACTCACCATGCTAGTCCACTCATGTAACTCATACTCACCATTCTAGTCCACTCCTGTAACCCATACTCACCATGCTAGTCCACTCCTGTAACCCATACTCACCATGCTAGTCCACTCCTGTAACCCATACTCACCATGCAAGTCCACTCCTGTAACCCATACTCACCATGCTAGTCCACTCCTGTAACCCATACTCACCATGCTAGTCCACTCCTGTAACCCATACTCACCATGCAAGTCCACTCCTGTAACCCATACTCACCATGCTAGTCCACTCCTGTAACCCATACTCACCATGCTAAAAAAAAAAAAAAATTTTTTTTTTTTTTTCTAGTCCACTCCTGTAACCCATACTCACCATGCTAGTCCACTCCTGTAACCCATACTCACCATGCTAGTCCACTCATGTAACCCATACTCACCATGCTAGTCCACTCATGTAATCCATACTCACCATGCAAGTCCACTCCTGTAACCCATACTCACCATGCTAGTTGTTGCGTATCTTGAAGTATACGCAATAAGAATTTTATATTTCATGTATATCTATTATCATATAAATTTATATTGGAGATATTTTCAGTAATAGCTAAACTAAAAATATCTTACTTTATAAACTTGTATATTTGTTGTGTAAATAGGTAGGATGATATATGACGGTAGCTAACTAGCTATCCGGTCGTTATGATACGTCAGGTATTCCCGCCTTGAAGCCACGTCACCATACCTAGGTTGTGGCCACCAGCCTGACCCAAGGCAGTCTTCACTTGCTCTCTGATGGAGAACAAACTTCCCTTACCTTGTGGAAGTACACCATCTCGTCTCCTGGATTAACTCTTCTTGCATTTCCCGAGAAATTGGTCTCTAACTCCAAGCTGAGCAAGTCTACGTGTGCTACGACATTAAGAGACTCTGAAATTGGTCTCTAGCTCCACCCTGAGCAAGTCTACGTGTGCTACGACATTAAGAGACTCTGAAATTGGTCTCTAGCTCCACCCTGAGCAAGTCTACGTGTGCTACGACATTAAGAGACTCTGAAATTGGTCTCTAGCTCCACCCTGAGCAAGTCTACGTGTGCTACGACATTAAGAGACTCTGAAATTGGTCTCTAGCTCCACCCTGAGCAAGTCTACGTGTGCTACGACATTAAGAGACTCTGAAATTGGTCTCTAGCTCCACCCTGAACGAACCAGTGTATATTAATTTAGTGAAGAGTGTTATTTAGTTACAACTATATTAAGAACTAAAGTAAGGCATAAGATATATATTATATTAGTGAAACTAACTGGAAGGTGTTTAAATATTAATTTATTTTACTAAGTAATGTTACACTTAGTATTTGACAAATAAAATCCTGGTAAAGTATTGTGTGCATTATATCCATTCCTGATTATTACGAGAAGCACTAATACAAAGCAATCAACTGGCCTGAATCGTAATAAATGGGGCCTGTCCGGCCCCCAAAGAGTACCAAAGAGGGTCGCAATGATCTGATCAGTCGTCTGATGTTAACATCTTAATTCGGCGTGACTCTGATCACTAGATGTTTGGTGGTAGAGCCTGGTGACATGAGTCACTGAACAATATGTCCAGTCCTAAATCCTTCGAGTGTTCTAACTCCTCATCTAACGAAAATTATGCAATAGAAGCTTGTAGGGGAGAACAGTCGTTATATCCCCTTGCTATAATAACGAGAGCCATGGCTAAGCTTCAGCAAAAATCTTCGTTAGATGAGGAGTTAGAACACTCGAAGGATTTAAGACTGGAAAAAAAGGAGCTCTCACCACCAAACAATCTACGGTGGATCAGAGTCAGACCTCGCTCGATATTAAGATGTTAACATCAGACGACTTGATCAAAGATCACTGCCGACCACTCTTGGACAAACTAAAAGAAATAGCGGTCACTGAAAAGGAAGCAAAGAACCTTAAGGATTGCTATTACTATAGTAATGGCATTTTTTTTTTTTTTTTTTTTCCCCCCCCCCCCCCCCCCGTCTCCTTCCGTGAGTATACGATTAATTTTGCTCATAATAGTCCTATGGAGGTCACTTAGAATTAAAAAGACATTGGGAAAGATAGTGAGACATTTCTCTTGGCCCAACATGAAAGAACAGTGGTAAAACATATTCGTAGCTGTCAAGCCTGTCAGATAGCAGGTAAACCTGCCCATAATCCTCTTCCAGCTCCTCTAATACCCATCACTACAGACGGTGAACCATTTTCCCGCCTAATAATAGATTGCGTCGGACCTCTTCCCAGAACTAAGTCCGGCAATCAATATTTATTTACCATAATGGACTCAGCAACGAGGTACCCGGAAGCGGTGCCAATGAGAAAATTAACGCCCGTGCCATAGTCCGCTCCTTAATGAAATACTTTTCGCACGTGGGATTACCACGAGAAATACAATCTGATCAAGGGACTAATTTACGTCCAAAATCTTCAGAGAAGCTCTATCTCGTCTTGGAATTAAGTCAATACTTTCCACTAGTTACCGACCTCAGACGCAGGGTGCTCTTGAAAGGTTCCACCAAACCTTAAAATCCATGATGCGTACATACTGCCAGCAATTCGCTAAAGATTGGGACGAAGGCATACCTTGTCTTCTTTTGCAGTCAGAGAGAGCGAGCAAGAAAGTCTGGGCTTTAGTCCTTTCGATTTAATTTATGGTACATAAAGTGCGGGGTCCCCTCGCAGTTTAAAAAGCCTGGACAGGGAAATAGCTCGCTGGATCTTAAGATAAAGGCCATATCAAATTTCCCGTGCCCTTAGATAGAAAAGGGTGCAAAGATTCCTGGGCATGGCCAGTTATTACAGACGATTTTGTCCTAATTTCTCCCAATTAGCCGCCCCCTTTCGGAACTCACCAGTACCAAGTAAAATTTAACTGGACTAAGGAATGTGATCAAGCTTTCGTAAGGTTGAAGCGTTTGCTTTCGTCTGCCCCTGTTCTTCGTGTCCAGATTTTGCTCAGCCTTTTTTGTTACACATAGATGCCAGTGCCTACGCGGTAGGTGCTGTTTTGCTTCAGAAATCGCCTTCTACCGACGTTTTACATCCAATCTGTTATTATTCTTCCAAACTTAAGTCACATCAAAAAGTTATTCAACCGTTGAGAAAGAGGCTTTGGCCCTAGTTATCTCTTTAGAGAACTTTGATGTATATTTAGGAACTTCTATGCATAAAATTAAAGTCTTTTCTGATCATAACCCTCTTACATATATTAACACAATGAAATCAAGAAATGCTAGGGTCCTGAGGTGGGCTCTCAGGATCCAACCTATTCTATAAGTATCCTCCACTTGGGCCAACATAATATAATTGCAGACACTTTGTCTCGCCCTTAAGTTCTATAATTATAAGTATTCATGTACCAATAATTAAATTTGCATTTTGTTTAATACTTGTTTTATATACTGTTACAGTTAAGTATCGGTGTTGTGGTGACTTAAAATGTGGATTATTGGGAACCAGGAGCTGTCAAATCTGTTGTTGGCGCTGCCTGTTCATACACCGCCAATGGCAGGCTGATTTCCTGCATGCCTTACGGCTTCCCTGCTCCTGGAAACTGTATACCTGGCTTCCAGACTCTTCACGAAACTCACTATTCGTCTGGACCTGAGCCTCCCGTTGCGGATTCAGCGACAGACACTCCCACTGTTGCATCCATTGCGTCTCAACCTGTTGCCTGAAGAACAGAAGTCACGCTGCTGATGCAATGGCTGTCTACTGGCGAGAAACACTATAGTAAAAACCAAGTGATTCGTGAGAATGAAGAGTTAAAAGCTAAATTTTTGTTTGGTGCGACGTATTGTCGTGTGAAGGGGTGTTGCGTATCTTGAAGTATACGCAATAAGAATTTTATATTTCATGTATATCTATTATCATAAAGTTTATTTTGGGAGATATTTTCAGAATAGCTAAACAAAAAATATCTTACTTTATAAACTTGTATACTTAGTTGTGTAAATAGGTAGGATGATTTATGACGGTAGCTAACTAGCTATCCGGTCGTTATGAAACGTCAGGATTCCCGCCTTGAAGCCACGTCACCATACCTAAGGTTGGGCCACCAGCCTGACCCAAGGCAGTCTTCACTTGCTCTCGATGGAGAACAAACTTCCCTTACCTTGTGGAAGTACACCATCTTGTCTCCTGGATTAACTCTTCTTGCATTTCCCGAGGAATTGGTCTCTAACTCCAAGCTGAGTAACTCTACGTGTGCTACGACATTAAGAGACTTTGAAATTGGTCTCTAACTCCAAGCTGAGTAACTCTACGTGTGCTACGAAATTAAAAGAGACTTTGAAATTGGTCTCTAACCCAAGCTGAGCAACTCTACGTGTGCTACGACATTAAGAGACTCTGAAATTGGTCTCTAGCTCCACCCGGAACGAACCAGTGTATATTAATTTAGTGAAGAGTGTTATTTAGTTACAACTATATTAAGAACTAAAGTAAGGCATAAGATATATATTATATTAGTGAAACTAACTGGAAGGTGTTTAAATATTAATTTATTTTACTAAGTAATGTTACACTTAGTATTTGACAAAAAAAATCCTGTTAAAGTATTGTGTGCCTTATATCCATTCCTGATTATTACGAGAAGCACTAATACAAAAGCAATCAACTGGCCTGAATCGTAATAATATATATATATATATATATATGTCGTGCCGATTAGGTAAAACTGGTCAATTAGCAAGAACTCATCTAAAATTAAGTCCTTTCTAAAATTTTTCTTATACGTTTAAAGATATATTTTTTCATTTATGTTAATGTAAGAATTTTTTAATTTTGTACCAAGAGAAACTTTGAAAACCTACCTAACCTTATTACAACAAGCGCAATTTAATTTAGCCTAACCCAACTAAATATATTTTTAGATACGTTAACATTAATTTAATAATAAACAAACACAATGAAATATATTTTTTCGTTATGTTCAGAATGATTTTGGCGAAATTATTGCATACACAAATTTTCACTTGTCTTATATGGCAAGGTGAGCGTTGCTATTTAAGCCAAAATCGCAAGTTTTACCTAATCGGCACGATATATATATATATATATATATATATATATATATATATATATATATATATATATAGTTATAAAGAATTATGAAATGATGCTTATTTCCCAGGAACACGACAAAAGTGAAATTTTGTTACATAATAAATAATCTGACTTATAAAATTGTCAAGATTGTGGAAACCAAAACTCAGATCTGAAATACATTTGTCAAGCATAATGTTCATTTAAATTGTGGAAGAGTAGACCTCGTACAGTGTAAATTGAAGTATCATCTCATTATGTGAGGTGTCACCTCTGTGTGAGGTGTCATCTCAGTGTTTAACATATGTTTATCTTGCCTCTTCTTCCTATTTATCTGAAGATATGTGTTTAGGCACAGGAAAACGATCAGGTTTTCTCTGGGGATTTTTTTTATTTATATATATGTATATGTGTGCAAAACACCCGCCGTGAAAAAAAAGATAATATGAGAAATCACGAAAGCGCTTGTAACTTCACTTTTTCACAGTGATTGTTTTGCATATTGTGATATCACCTGTTTTATGTTATATATGCGTGTGTATATATGTCTGTATATGTGTGTGTTTTGTAACGAAGGATAATACCAATATAGCAATAAACCACGATGGTATAGAAATGTCCTTGCAGAGGAATCTGGCCAATTAAAACTTTCCAGTAAAGTTTGCAAGGAGTTAATATTTTTTACAGGCGGTCGCCCTTTGAACTGAGGCGGCGTCGGTAGCGGGAGGGTCAGAGAAATGTTGTGAAACGTTTTTCCTTTATGAATTTGGAACTGCCAGGGAAAGGGGAGGGTTGTGGAGACGGGAGGAATGTGGGAAACTTGGGTGTAAGGGTTGTGGGGAGAGAAGGAATGTAGTGTGCTTCCGGGATCAGGAAGGGAAAAACAGCTCTGTTTGTTTGTTGTTGTTTTTTACATCACATGCGTAGTTGATCGAGTTGTAGGTGGCTGTGGTTTTATTGATTTGTGTGATTTTAGTCGTACGTAATCTAGTATTATGTTTAAAGACGCAAGAGTTTTGGAATAACAAATCTTGCAGTACACTGAATAGGAAAATTTGGAATGCTAGATCTATCTACTGCTAGATCTACAAAGTAGATCTAGTATTAGATAATAAACTACAAAAACCTACAGGTGTAAATAAAATATAATAAATTCATAGGAACATATAAGATTAAATTGGCTACAGCACATACGAGGAATGAGAGTAGCTTGTTTGTGTAAGTATTGATGAAAAAGTTGAGAAGGACAGTTTCACGAACGTACATAGTTTAAGAGGAGCTACTAACATGACAGGTCAGGTATCAATAAATAATGTTACTGTATTAAAATTGAAGAACAATATACGTGTATAACACTAGGATATTTTTATTACGAAATGATTTGCCTCCACAGCAGGCATTCTCTGGCGAATACAGAGGCTTCATTTAAACCATAGACAGATTAAGCGCAGACAGGTAAATATAAGTGAAGATAGGTTATACAAGAAAAACCCGGGAAAAAAAACTGATGAACAAAATAAGCAGGTAAATCTTTAAATTAGCAAGTCAGTAGGTAAACATGTCACAATTAATAAAATTAGTTGCCAGCAACTTAGCACGTAAATCAGGAAGGAGGAAATTAAGAAAACCAGTAGGTAAGTCAACAGGTAAGCAAATAAACAGTTAAGCATTAGGCAAGTAATGCAGTCAGTAGGTAATGAAGAAGCTAAGCAAGCAAATAGCAACGTCATCAGAAAAACAAGTAAGCAGTTAGGTAAATCACCAGTGTCAGTAGACATTGATGTCGGTTAGTAATGTTGTCAACAAGTAGTGAAATGATCTAGTCAGCAAGTTAACAGGTAATTTAATCAGCATATCAGCATGCAAGGTCAACAGATTAGTAGATCACAAGATACGGAAGTGAGCAAGTAAACAGTTATTTAGGTCTACAGTCAAGCAGAAAGGTAAATAACCATTCAACCGAAACAGCAGGTAAGAAAGACGGAAGGTAGGGAAACATGGTCAGTAGGTAAGCCAACAAGGAGACAGGCGAAGTCAGCAGGAGAGCAAAGTCAGCAGTTAAGTCAGCACATAAACAATTCATTAGCTCAACAAGTCAGTACATCAGCAAGTCAGCAGAAAAGCAAGCCATTAGGTAAATCAGTAAGCTGTCAACAAGTAAGAACATAAGTCAAGGCGAAAACAAGTTAATAGGCATTATAGTCAGCAGGTACATAAGCTAGTTGTCAGGAAAGAAAGACAGAGGTGAGCAAATAAGTAGACTGGCAAGTCAGAAGGCAAGAAAATATGAATATTAAGCAGTGACACAGAATGACGTAGGTACACATACACAAGAAAACATACATAGAGTTAGTTCTCTGTGATTCATAATGACTACAGGTTTGCTGGGCACAACAATTTTATGTGATTAACTGTAATTATATGTGATTAGACGAGCTTGTATGAGATTAAACGAAATTAAATGCGATTATAGGTAATGAATGTTCCGATCTAATTTGATGCCATTTTCTTCATGGTTATGTATGTATGTATGCATGCATATTATATATATATATATATATATATATATATATATATATATATATAATGTCGTTGATTAGTAAAACTTGCGATTTTGGCTTAAATAGCAACGCTCACCTTGCCATATAAGACCAGTGAAAATTTGTGTATGCAATAATTTCGCCAAAATCTTTCTGAACATAACGAAAAAAATATATTTAATTGTGTTTGTTTATTATTAAATTAATGTTAACGTATCTAAAATATATATAGTTGGGTTAGGCTAAATTAAATTGCGCTTGTTGTAATAAGGTTAGGTAGGTTTTCAAAGTTTCTCTTGGTACAAAATTATAAAGTTTTACATTAACATACATGAAAAAAATATATCTTTAAACGTATAAGAGAAAATTTTAGAAAGGTCTTAATTTTAGATGAGTACTTGCTAATTGACCAGTTTTACCTAATCGGCACGACATATATATATATATATATATATATATAATATATATATATATTATTGCCGATTCCACCAAGGCAGGGTGCGAAAAAGAAAAAAATTTCATCATCATTCACTCCATCACTGTCTTGGAAGTGCTTTATACTACAGTTATAAAACTGCAACATTAACACCCCTCCTTCAGAGTGCCGGCACTGTACTTCCCATCTCAGAACTCAAGTCCGGCCTGCCGTTTCCTGAATCCCTTCATAAATGTTACTTTGCTCACACTCCAACAGCACGTCAAGTATTAAAACCATATGCCTCCATTCACTCCTATCAAACGCTCACACATGCTTGCTGGAAATCCAGCCCTCGCACAAAACTTTCTTTACCCCTCCCTCCAACCTTTCCTAGGCCGAACCCTCCCCGCCTTCCTCCACTACAGATTTATACACTCGAAGTCACTCTGTCTCGTTCCATTCTCTCTACATGTCCAAACCACCCAACAACCCCTCCTCAGCTCTCTGGACAATCGTTTTGGTAATCCCGCACCTCCTCCTAATTCCAAACCCGAATTCCCGCATTATTTCAACCACACATTGACCTCAGAATGACATCTCCACTGCCTCACCTTTCCTCGTTGTACCATCACCCATGCTTCACACCCAAAAGAGCGTTGGAAACATACCCCTCATACATTCCCTTTTACTTCCATGGACAAGGTTTTGTCTCCCCAGACCCAAGGCCCACTCACCCTTTTCCCCAAAAATTAGATTCACCTCATCCTTCATAGACCCATCCGCCGACATGTCCACTCCCAAATACAATACATTCACCTCCCCATTCCTCTCCCTCCAATCTGATATCCAATCTTTCGTCACCTTTCTTTTGTTATCCTCATCACCTTACTCTTTCCATATTCACTTTCAATTTTTCTTTTAAAACCCTACCACCCTCCACCAACCTCTGCACTTTCTTCAGAATCTCCCAAAACAAAGTGTCATCAGCAAAAAACAACTGTGACAACTCCCCCTTTTATTTTTTTATCTTTTTTGCCCAACACCCTTGCCAAGACCCTGCATTCACTTCTTTACAACCCCATCTATAAATATATTAACAACCACGGTGACATCCCCATCCTTTTTCCCCCAACCCACTTTTTTCTGGAAATAGTCCCTCCTACACACTCAACCTAACCTCACTATCCCCCTAAAAATCTTCACTGCTTTTCAGTAACCTTCCCCTATTCCATACACCTGCAAATCTGCCACATTGCCCCCCCTCTACCCTTCATAGCCTTTTTCCAAAACCATAAATGCCACAAAAAAATCTTTACCCTTATCCAAAAACGTTCACCTTTTGTTTCACTGTAAAAACTTGGTCTACACACCCCTACCTTTTCCCAAAGCCCCTTGTTTATCTGTATCCTGCTTTCTGTTTTTCTTTTAAATTTTTCTAAAACTCTACCATACACTTTACCAGGTACACTAACAGACTTATTTCCCCATTTTTGACTTTTGTCCCCCTTTTCCTTATACAAAGGAACAATACACGTTTCGCCAATCCCTAGGTACCTTTTCCCTTCCCTACTTTTTTAAATAAT
>WNWK01057276.1:0-10783 GCA_009830355.1 Cherax destructor
TTTTAGCTTATTTAAATATATAATATTTTAAATTGTTAAGTTAATGTTTAAATATTATATATAATTTAAATTAAAATATTATATTAATAATTAATTTAAATTGAAATAAAAATAATTCATTAAAATCATTAATTTTTAAATAATTTATTTAGTAAAGATTTTGAAATCAATCTAACCAAAAAAAATCATTTCATTTGCTTTATGTCATTATTTGAAATAAAATATTCTAAATATTGATTTATTGGATTTAAATATTAATTATAATAAATGCTATAAATTGAAAAAAAAAAAAAGTCTTCTAATAATTCTACTTTTCCATAATTTAATTGATAAATTATTAAGGTAAACAATTATAAAATTAGAAAACTAAACAAAGTCAATGCAAATGTTCAATTCTAGCTTATTTTCATGTATGAAAAATATGAAATATTCAAATTATTTAAATTTAATGATTTAAATAAATATAAATTAAAATGTAAACATTATTATTTAGATTATTAAGATTTTTGAAACTTTTATAAATACTTTCTCCAAAATATAAATTTATTAAAATTTAATTGTGAAATATTTAATTGACATATTTATAAATATTTAATCAACTTAACGTCAATAAAAGATTTACCATTTCTAGCTTTAATGTTTCGTATTTGAAATATATATTCTAAAATATTGATTTTATAGATTTATGGATTTAATATTAAAAATTATATAAATGTAATTTTGATTTATTTACATTAGTTTCGAAATTTAGAAACTTGAGTTGAATATAATTCTTATTAAAATTTATCGAATTCTATTTAAGTAAAATCAGATTTTAGCTAAATGGTTTTGCAAGCCAAACTAACGTAAGAAAACATTTCTTCGAGCTTTAATTTAGTATTCATATAAAATATCATAAATTTGTTAAGATTTTTAAATAGTAAATATTAATATAAATTATAAATTTATTGCATTTGATGATTCATTGAAATTTTATAAACCTAACATAATTCTATTTTCATTAATTGTGATTATAATTGAATAAGTATTTTAGCTAAATGAGTTTTGCAGAAAGCACTCAAACGCTCTAAAACGTCGAAATATCAATAAAATCGATTATTTTGAGCTTTTAGTTTCATGTATTTTCGAAATAATATGAAATATTCTATAAAAATTGATTTTATAGATTTTTGGATTTTTAAAATATTAAATAATAAATATTAAAATGCTATAAAACTTATTTTATTGCATTTGCATGATTTCAAGGATTTTCGAAACTATTTAGATAAAATAACTAAAATGCTATAAAACTTGATTTTATTGCATTTTTGACGATTTAAGATTTTCAAGATTTTCTGAAAAATTTTTTATAAAATAACCTAGAGTAACTTCCTAAAAGAAAATATTAAATTTGCTTACTTTCCTAAATTTCAATTGCGAGAAATTCATTTAAAGTTTGAAAATCTAGTTTTTAGTAAAAATGAGTTTTCAAGAAAACACTCAAACCGTCTAAACGTCGAAAATGAATAAACATTACACATTTCTGACTTTAATGTTTCATGTATTTGAAAATAATATGAAATATTCTAATTAATATTGATTAAGATTTTAGGATTTAAATATAAATATTTATAATATTAAATGCTTAAAATTATTTTATTGCATTTTACATTAAGCATTTTAGGATTTTCTAAAATTATTTTAGATAATATACCTATAGTAACTCAAAATCATAAATTTTGCTACTTTTCCCATATAATTGTAGAATTTATTTAAGTGTGAAAATCTAGTATTTTAGTAAATGAGTTTTCAAAAACTCAAACGTCTAACGTCGAAAATACTAAATAATTCTTTGGCTTAATTTTATATTTAAAAATATAAAATTAAATATTTTAATTTAATTAAAAAATTAAATATTTAATATCAAAAAAATTTATTCATTTATTAAGGATTTCAGATTCTAACTTGATAAACATAAAAAAAATTTCTATTTTCCAAAATTTAATTGCATAAATTTATTTAAAGTGTGAAAATCTAGTATTTTGCAAAATGAGTTTGAAAGCATAAACTCTAAACGTCAAATATAATAAATACGTTACATTTTTAGTTTTAATGTTTCATGTATTTTAAAATAATATGAAATATTATAAAATATTGATTTTAAGATTTTAATGGATTTTTAAATATGTAAATAATATAATATTCAAAATGCTATAAACGATTTTATTGCATTTTGAATGCATTTTAAGATTTTCTAAAATTTAAAAGAAAATCATAATTCTTACTTTCAAAATTTCAATTGCAGTAAAATTCTATTTAAGTTGAAAATCTATTTAGCTAAATGAGTTGCAGAAAGACTCAAACCTTAAAACGCGAATATCATAAATCATTTACACATTTTCTAGCTTTTAATGTTTCATGATTTAAATATGATTTCTATATATGATTTAGATTTTAATGGATTTAAAATATAAATATTATAATATTCAAAATGCTATAAACTTATTTTATTGCATTTTAGATTAGATTTTAGTTTTCTGAAATTTTATAAAATACCTAGTACTTCTAAAAAATCATAAATTTCTTCTTTTCCATAAATTCATTCAGGAAATTATTTAAAGTTGAATCATATTTAGCTAAATGAGTTTGAAGCACTCAAAGCTTAAACGTCAAAATCAAAAATCATTTGCATTTTGAGTTTAATGTTTCATGTATTTTCGAAATAATATGAAATATTCTTAATATAATTTTATGATTTTTAAAATAAATTATAATATTAAATGCTATAAAACTTATTTTATTGCATTTTGACGATTAAATTAGATTTTTGAAAATTTTTAAATACCTATACTCAAGAAATCATAAATTGCTTACTTTCATAATTTCAATCATAATTCTATTTAAAGTTGAATCTTTTAGCTAAAGAGTTTTGAAAAAGCTCAACCTAAACGTCGAAAATGATAAATCATTACATTTCTGAGTTTTAATGTTTCATGTATTTGAAAATAATTGAATATCTTAAATATTATTTTTAAGATTTTTAATGATTTTAAATAATATTATAAATATTCAAATGAAACTTGATTTTTGCATTTAATTATTTCAAGTTTTGAAAATTTTTATAATACAATAACTTCCTAAAGAAAATATTAAATTTTACTTTTCTAAATTCATAGAATTTTTTAAAATTGAATCATTTTAGCTAAATGAGTTAGACAAACGCTTAACTAAATAAAATTGTTTTTTATTTATTAATAATATGAAATATTTAAAATATGATTTAAGTTTAATGTTTAAAAATATATTAAATATTAATTAAAACTTTTTGTTTGATTAATTTAGTTTCAAATTTTAGATAAAAACTATAGTAACTTCAAGAAAATAAAATTTGCTTACTTTTCCCATAAATTTCAATTGCAGTAGAAATTCTATTTAAAGTGTGAAAATCTAAGTATTTTAGCTAAAAATGAGTTTTGCAAGAAAAGCACTCAAACCGCTTAAAACGTCAAATATGCAATAAAATACGATTTTAGCACATTTTTCTGAGCTTTTTAATGTTTCATGTATTTTTCGAAAATAATATGAAATATTCTATAAAAATATTGATTTTTAAGATTTTAATGGATTTTTAAAAATATGTAAATAATTATAAATATTCAAAAATGCTATAAAACGTTATTTTATTGCATTTTTTGACGATTAAGGCATTTTCAAGGATTTTCTGAAAAACTATTTTTTAGATAAAATATACCTATGAGTAAGCTTCTAAAGAAAATCATAAATTTTGCTTACTTTTCCCATAAATTTCAATTGCAGTAGAAATTCTATTTAAAAGTGTGAAAATCTAGTATTTTAGCTAAAAATGAGTTTTGCAAAAGCACTCAAACACTCTAAAACGTCGAAAATCAATAAAATACATTTTAGCACATTTTTCTGAGCTTTTTAATGTTTCATGTATTTTCGAAAATAATATGAAATATTCTATAAAATATTGATTTTTATAGATTTTAATGGGATTTTTAAAAATAGTAAATATTATAAATATTAAATAATGTATAAAACGTATTTTATTGCATTTTTGTACATTAAGGCATTTCAAGGATTTTCTGAAAAATTTTTAGATAAAAACTATAGTAAGCTTCTAAAAGAAAATCATTAAATTTGCTTACTTTTCCCATAAATTTCAATTGCAGTAGAAATTCTATTTAAAAGTGTGAAAATCTAAGTATTTTAGATAAAAATGAGTTTTGAATGAAAAGCACTCAAACCGTCTAAAACGTCAAATATGCAATAAAATACGATTTTAGCACATTTTCTGAGCTTTTTAATGTTTCATGTATTTTCGAAAATAATATGAAATATTCTAAAAATATTGATTTTTAAGATTTTTAATGGATTTTTTAAAAATATGTAAATATTTATAATATTAAAAATGCTATAAAACTTATTTTATTGCATTTTTGACGATTCAAGGCATTTTAGGATTTTCTGAAAAATTATTTTTTAATAAAAATACCTAGAGTAAGCTTCCTAAAAGAAAATCATTAAATTTTGCTTACTTTTCCCATAAATTTCAATTCAGTAGAAATTCTATTTAAAAGTTGAAAATCTAGTATTTTAGTAAAAATGAGTTTTCAGAAAACACTCAAACTGCTCTAAAACGTCGAAATATCAATAAAATACATTTTAGCACATTTTTCTGAGCTTTTAATGTTTCATGTATTTTCGAAATAATATGAAATATTCTATAAAATATTGATTTTTATAGATTTTTAATGGGATTTTTAAAATAGTAAATATTATAAATATTCAAAATGCTATAAAACGTATTTTATTGCATTTTTACTATTCAAGGCATTTTAGATTTTCTAAAACTATTTTAGATAAAATTCTTATATTCCAAAAAAATCATAAAATTTTGTTATTCAAAATTCTAAGTAATTCTATTTAAGTGTGAAAATCTAGTATTTTAGTAAAAATGAGTTTTGCAGAAAAGCACTCAAACCGCTCTAAAACGTCAAAATACAATAAATACCATTTTAGCACATTTTTCTGAGCTTTTAATGTTTCAT
This sequence comes from Cherax destructor, assembly GCA_009830355.1. Classification (NCBI taxonomy): domain Eukaryota; kingdom Metazoa; phylum Arthropoda; class Malacostraca; order Decapoda; family Parastacidae; genus Cherax; species Cherax destructor. The sequence goes on from WNWK01057276.1 coordinate 5,052, forward strand.
GTATTTTTCGAAAATAATATGAAATATTCTATAAAAATATTGATTTTTATAGATTTTTAATGGGATTTTAAAATATGTAAATATTTATAAATATTCAAAATGCTATAAAACGTTATTTTATTGCATTTTTGACATTAAGGCATTTTCAAGGATTTTCTAAAACTATTTTTAGTAAAATATACCTAGGAGTAAGCTTCAAAAGAAAATCATAATTTGCTTACTTTTCCATAAATTTCAATTGCAGTAGAAATTCTATTTAAAAGTTTGAAAATCTACGTATTTTAGCTAAAAATGAGTTTGTCAGAAAAGCACTAAACCGTTAAAACGTCGAAATATGCAATAAAATACCATTTTAGCACATTTTTCTGAGCTTTTTAATGTTTCATGTATTTTTCGAAAATAATATGAAATATCCTATAAAATATTGATTTTTAAAGATTTTTAATGGGATTTTTAAAAATAGTTAAATAATTATGAAATATTCAAAAATGCTTAAAACTTGATTTTATTGCATTTTTGACGATTTAAAGCATTTTCAAGGATTTTCTGAAAACATTTTTTTAGAAAAAGTGTGAAAATCTAGTATTTTAGCTAAAAATGAGTTTTGCAAGAAAGCACTCAAACGCTCTAAAACGTCAAATATGCAATAAAATACGATTTTAGCACATTTTTCTGAGCTTTTAATGTTTCATGTATTTTCGAAATAATATGAAATATTCTATAAAATATTGATTTTTATAGATTTTTAATGGATTTTTTAAAAATATGTAAATAATTAATAAATATTCAAAAATGCTATAAAACTTGGGTTTAATTGCATTTTTGACGATTTAAGGCTTTTCAAGGATTTTCTGAAAAAAATCTATTTTTTGATAAAATACACCTAGGAGTAAGCTTCCTAAAAGAAAATCATTAAATTTTGCTTACTTTTCCCATAAATTTCAATTGCAGTAGAAATTCTATTTAAAAGTTTGAAAATCTACGTATTTTAGCTAAAAAATGAGTTTTGTCAGAAAAGCACTCAAACCGCTCTAAAACGTCGAAATATGCCATAAAATGACATTTTACCACATTTTTCTGAGCTTTTTAATGTTTCATGTATTTTTCGAAAATAATATGAAATATTCTATATAAATATTGATTATTAAAGATTTTTAATGGGATTTTTTAAAAATATGTAAATTATTTATAAATATTCAAAAATGCTATAAAACTTGATTTAATTGCATCTTTTGACGATTTAAGGAATTTTCAAGGATTTTCTGACAAAAACTATTTTTTTTTATAAAATACACCTAGGAGTTAGCTTCCTAAAAGAAAATCATTAAATTTTGCTTACTTTTCTCATAAATTTCAATTGCAGTAGAAATTCTATTTAAAAGTGTGAAAATCTATGTATTTTAGGTAAAAATGAGTTTTGCCAGAAAAGCACTCAAACCGCTCTAAAACGTCGAAAATACAATAAATACCATTTTAGCACATTTTTCTGAGCTTTTTAATGTTTCATGTATTTTTCGAAAATAATATGAAATATTCTATAAAAATATTGATTTTTATAGATTTTTAATGGGATTTTTTAAAAATATGTAAATTATTTATAAATATTCAAAATGCTATAAAACTTTATTTAATTGCATCTTTTGACGATTTAAGGAATTTTCAAGGATTTTCTGAAAAAACTTTTTTTTGATAAAATACACCTAGGAGTTAGCTTCCTAAAAGAAAATCATTAAATTTTGCTTACTTTTCCCATAAATTTCAATTGCAGTAGAAATTCTATTTAAAAGTTTGAAAATCTACGTATTTTAGCTAAAAAATGAGTTTTGTCAGAAAAGCACTCAAACCGCTCTAAAACGTCGAAATATGCAATAAAATACGATTTTAGCACATTTTTCTGAGCTTTTTAATGTTTCATGTATTTTTCGAAAATAATATGAAATATCCTATAAAAATATTGATTTTTAAAGATTTTTAATGGGATTTTTTAAAAATAGTTAAATAATTATGAAATATTCAAAAATGCTATAAAACTTGATTTTATTGCATTTTTTGACGATTTAAAGCATTTTCAAGGATTTTCTGAAAACAATTTTTTTAGATAAAATACACCTATAAGTAAGCTTCCTAAAAGAAAATCATTAAATTTTGCTTACTTTTCCCATAAATTTCAATTGCAGTAGAAATTCTATTTAAAAGTGTGAAAATCTAAGTATTTTAGCTAAAAAATGAGTTTTGCAAGAAAAGCACTCAAACCGCTCTAAAACGTCGAAATATGCAATAAAATACGATTTTAGCACATTTTTCTGAGCTTTTTAATGTTTCATGTATTTTTCGAAAATAATATGAAATATTCTATAAAAATATTGATTTTTAAAGATTTTTAATGGGATTTTTTAAAAATATGTAAATAATTATAAATATTCAAAAATGCTATAAAACTTGATTTTATTGCATTTTTTGACGATTTAAGGCATTTTAAGGATTTTCTAAAAAATTATTTTTTAGATAAAATTACCTACGAGTAAGCTTCCTAAAAGAAAATTAAATTTTGCTTACTTTTCCCATAAATTTCAATTGCAGTAGAAATTTATTTAAAAGTTGAAAATCTAGTATTTTAGAAAATGAGTTTTGCAAGAAAAGCACTCAAACCGCTCTAAAACGTCGAAATATGCAATAAAATACGATTTTAGCACATTTTTCTGAGCTTTTTAATGTTTCATGTATTTTTCGAAAATAATATGAAATATTCTAAATTAATATTGATTTTTACAGATTTTTAATGGGATTTTTTAAAAATATGTAAATCATTTATAAATATTCAAAAATGCTATAAAACGTTATTTTATTGCATTTTTTGACGATTCAAGGCATTTTTATGGATTTTCTGAAAAATTATTTTTTAGATAAAATATACCTATGAGTAAGCTTCCTAAAAGAAAATCATAAAATTTTGCTTACTTTTCCCATAAATTTCAATTGCAGTAGAAATTCTATTTAAAAGTGTGAAAATCTAAGTATTTTAGCTAAAAAATGAGTTTTGCAAGAAAAGCACTCAAACTGCTCTAAAACGTCGAAATATGCAATAAAATACGATTTTAGCACATTTTTCTGAGCTTTTTAATGTTTCATGTATTTTTCGAAAATAATATGAAATATTCTATAAAAATATTGATTTTTATAGATTTTTAATGGGATTTTTTAAAAATATGTAAATAATTTATAAATATTCAAAAATGCTATAAAACTTGATTTAATTGCATTTTTTGACGATTTAAGGCATTTTCAAGGATTTTCTGAAAAACTATTTTTTTAGATAAAATACACCTATGAGTAAGCTTCCTAAAAGAAAATCATTAAATTTTGCTTACTTTTCCCATAAATTTCAATTGCAGTAGAAATTCTATTTAAAAGTGTGAAAATCTAAGTATTTTAGCTAAAAATGAGTTTTGCAGAAAAGCACTCAAACCGCTCTAAAACGTCGAAATATGCAATAAAATACATTTTACACATTTTTCTGAGTTTTTAATGTTTCATGTATTTTTCGAAAATAATATGAAATATTCTATAAAAATATTGATTTTTAAGATTTTTAATGGGATTTTTAAAAATATGTAAATATTTAATAATATTCAAAAATGCTATAAAACTTGATTTAATTCATTTTTGACGATTTAAGGAATTTTCAAGGATTTTCTGAAAAAAACTATTTTTTTTAAATACACCTAGGAGTTAGCTTCCTAAAAGAAAATCATTAAATTTTGCTTACTTTTCCCATAAATTTCAATTACAGTAGAAATTCTATTTAAAAGTTGAAAATCTACGTATTTTAGCTAAAATGAGTTTTGTCAGAAAGCACTCAAACTGCTCTAAAACGTCGAAATATGCAATAAAATACGATTTTAGCACATTTTTCTGAGCTTTTAATGTTTCATGTATTTTTTGAAAATAATATGAAATATTCTATAAAAATATTGATTTTAAAGATTTTTAATGGATTTTTAAAAATAGTTTATATAAATATTTAAATCTAAAAACTTGATTTTATTGCATTTTTGACGATTTAAGGCATTTTCAAGGATTTTCTGAAAAACAATTTTTTAGATAAAATACACCTATAAGTAAGCTTCCTAAAAGAAAATCATTAAATTTTGCTTACTTTTCCCATAAATTTCAATTGCAGAAATTCTATTTAAAAGTGTGAAAATCTAAGTATTTTAGTAAAAAATGAGTTTTGCAAGAAAAGCACTCAAACCGCTCTAAAACGTCCAAATATGCAATAAAATACCATTTTAGCACATTTTAAGATTTTTAATGTTTCATGTATTTTTGAAAATAATATGAAATATTCTATAATAATATTGATTTTTATAGATTTTTAATTGGATTTTTAAAATATGTAAATAATATTTTAAATATTCAAAAACGCTATAAAACTTATTTTATTGCATTTTTGACGATTCTAAGATTATTTATGGATTTCCTGAAAAAAAATTTTTTTAGATAAAATATACCTATGGGGTAGCTTTTCTAAAAGAAAATCATAAAATTTTGCTTACTTTTCCCATAAATTTCAATTGCAGTAGAAATTCTATATTTAAAAGTGTGAAAATCTACGTATTTTAGCTAAAAATGAGTTTTGTCAGAAAAGCACTCAAACCGCTCTAAAACGTCGAAATATGCAATAAAATACCATTTTACACATTTTTCTGAGCTTTTAATGTTTCATGTATTTTCGAAAATAATATGAAATATTCTATAAAAATATTGATTTTTAAAGATTTTAATGGATTTTTTACCAATAGTTAAATAATTATGAAATATTCAAAATGCTATAAAACTTGATTTTATTGCATTTTTGACGATTTAAAGCATTTTCAAGATTTTCTGAAAAACAATTTTTTTATAAAAATACACCTATAAGTAGCTTCCTAAAAGAAAATCATTAAATTTTGCTTACTTTTCCCATAAATTTCAATTGCAGTAGAAATTTATTTAAAAGTGTTTAAAATCTAGTATTTTAAATAAAAATGAGTTTTGTAAGAAAAGCACTCAAACCGCTCTAAAACGTCCAAATATGCAATAAAATACGATTTTAGCACATTTTTCTGAGCTTTTTAATGTTTCATGTATTTTTCGAAAATAATATGAAATATTCTATAAAAATATTGATTTTTAAGATTTTTAATGGGATTTTTTAAAAATAGTAAATAATTTTAAAATATTAAAAAAAGCTATAAAACTTGATTTAATTGCATTTTTTGACGATTTAAGGCTTTTTCAAGGATTTTCTGAAAAAATATTTTTTTATAAAATACACCTATGAGTAAGCTTCCTAAAAGAAAATCATTAAATTTTGCTTATTTTCCCATAAATTTCAATTGCAGAAATTTATTTTAAAGTTTGAAAATCTACGATTTTAGCTAAAAAAGAGTTTTGTCAGAAAAGCACTCAAACGCCAAAACGTCGAAATATGCAATAAAATACCATTTTACCCCATTTTTCTGAGTTTTTTAATGTTCATGTATTTTTCGAAAATAATATGAAATATTCTAAAAATATTGATTTTTAAAATTTTGGGATTTTTTAAAATATTAAATAATTTTTAAATATTAAAAATGCTATAAAATTATTTTAGCATTTTTTGACATTTAAAAACATTTTTAAGGATTTTTTGAAAAAATTTTTTTTTTGATAAAATAACCATAGTAAGCTCCTTTCCTAAAAATTTAATA
>WNWK01057277.1:0-10782 GCA_009830355.1 Cherax destructor
GGGCTAATAGCGAACAGCAGTATTCAAGCCTAGATAGAACAAATGACTTTAAAGAGAATCATTATTGGCTTGACATCTCTTGTTTTGAAAGTTCTCTTTAGCCATCCTATCATTTTTCTCGTAGTTGTAATAATGACACTGTTGTGGTCCTTGATGATGAGATCTTCTGACATTATTACTTAAGTCCTTCACAATGATTTTCCTTTCTGTTGTGTCATTAGAATTGGTCTTATAAACATATATTTGTTTTCATTGATCATCATATTGTTTTGTGTGGCCCATTTAAGAACGTGGTTTATATCTGCTTGAAGAGTGTGTCCTCGATGGATGACTCATGCAAATTCTGGTATCAGGAAAAGAGGATACTGTGCTGTGGTTTACATCATTTATGGGATATGAGGATGAGAAAAGGGATGGGAGCAAGTCTGTGCCTTGTGGAACAGAGCTTTAAACTGTGGCAGCCTCTTTGTGTTCTCTTAGAAAGTTTAATTAAGATCTATCTACCCACTTTTCCGGTTATTCTATTAATACGTGTTTTGTGAGCTATAACACAGTGATCGCACATGTCAAAGGCTTTTACAAAGTCTGTGTATACTACAACATCTGCATTCTGTTTGTCCTTCAGTGCATAATGGTGCAGTAGTTGTGAGGGTCAGGAGCGACCTCCTCTGAACTCATGCTACTCTGGGTTGTGCAAATGTTGGGAATCCAAGTGATTGGCGATACTGCTTCTTAGAACCCTTTCAAACATTTTCTTGATGTGGGATGTTAGAGTTATCAGTCTATAATTTTTTTTTGTTGCTTTACTGCCACTTTTGTGATGTGTGGCAGTATCCGTTGCTTTTTAGCAATTGCGGGACGACCCCTGTGTCAAGGCTCCCTCTCCAAAGCATACAGAAGGCACGCTATGTGGGTTTCTTGCAGTTCTTGATAAACACTGAGTTCCATGAGTCTGGGCCTGGGGCAGAGTGCGTGGGCATGTTGTTAGGGTTAAATCAGAAGTTTTAGAGATGCCAGGATTTTGGGTCTCGTTCGTGAAAAATTAATTCTGATTGTGAATGTTGAGTGTAATTAATAGTTCACTAAATTCAGTCATATATATTTGCGGTCTTTGGTGTCAATCCCATCTTGTTTAAGCGAGGGTCCAATACTGGATGTGGTTTTTGCAATAGTTTGGGATGTGAGAAGGAATATTTTGGATTTCTTTCAATTTCATTTATGGTCTTTAGCTCCTTCTGCTTCTCTAGGGTCCTGTAAGATTCGTTTAAGTTAAGTTCATTATTTTTTGTTTTCCTAATCCTAATTCCACAAGCCCCGTGGCCTGTCCCCCGTGAGAAGCCCCGTGGTCTGTCCCCCGTGAGAAGCCCCGTGGTCTGTCCCCCGTGAGAAGCCCCGTGGTCTGTCCCCCGTGAGAAGCTCCGTGGTCTGTCCCCCGTGAGAAGCCCCGTGGTCTGTCCCCCGTGAGAAACCCCGTGGTCTGTCCCCCGTGAGAAGCCCCGTGGTCTGTCCCCCGTGAGAAGCCCCGTAGTCTGTCCCCGTGAGAAGCCCCGTGGTCTGTCCCCGTGAGAAGCCCCGTGGTCTGTCCCCGTGAGAAGCCCGTGGTCTGTCCCCGTGAGAAGCCCCGTGGTCTGTCCCCCGTGAGAAGCCCCGTGGTCTGTCCCCCGTGAGAAGCCCCGTGGTCTGTCCCCCGTGAGAAGCCCCGTGGTCTGTCCCCCGTGAGAAGCCCCGTGGTCTGTCCTCCATCTTTGTCTGTACACGGAGTGACACACTTTACCTTCTCTTTTTTCCCAGGTCCATCACAGCCACTATCACCATTACTTTCACCACCTAGCTCCACCACCTCTGCTATCACCACCTAGCTGCACCACCTCTGCTATCACCATCTAGCTGCACCACCTCTGCTATCACCATCTAGCTGCACCACCTCTGTTATTAACACCTAGCTGTACCACCTCTGCTATCACCACCTAGCACCACCACCATCACCACCTAGCACCACCACCACCACCTAGCACCACCACCACCACCACTATCACCACCTAGCACCACCACCACCTACACTAGCACCACCACCACCTACACTAGCACCACCACCACCTACACTAGCACCACCACCACCTCTACTATCACCACCTAGCACCACTCTTTCCACTGTTAGCACCTAGCACCACCAACACTATCACCAACCCCACCGTCACTCTGGAGACCACAACCATCACCTGTGTCATTACCCCAGCACTACCACCACTACCACTCTGACTAGCACCATCACCACCACTCCACGACTACAATAATACCACCAGAACCAATATAGTACTATCACTAGCAGAAGTATCTCCACTAACACCGCTATCATTAGCACCACTAGCACGGATAACACCACTGGCACCGTCAGCACCATTATCAACCGTTGCAGATGCCTTACGTACAGTTATACACTAGGGGGTCACTGCCATACACTGGGGAGTCAGTGCCATACACTGGGGGGTCAGTGCCATACACTGGGTTGGTCACGTACGTACACTGGGGGTTACGTACTTACACTGGGGGAGTCATGCACTTACACTGGGGGTCACTGCCGTACCCTGGGGGTCACTGCCGTACCCTGGGAGTCACTGCCGTATCCTGGGAGTCACTGCCGTACATGCACGGAAGTCACGTACATTGGGGAGTCGCGTACATGCGTGGTAGCAATGTACGTACTGTGGGGATCAGATGCACTCACAGAAACGTACGTGTCCCCTCACATACATATATGGATCCTAAAATTAGTATATAACTTTGCAGACATGTACATACACCCGCAGATTCATACATCCGCAGATTCATACACCCGCAGATTCATACACCCGCAGATTCATACACCCGCAGATTCATACACCCGCAGATTCATACACCCGCAGATTCATACACCCGCAGATTCATACACCCGCAGATTCATACATCCGCAGATTCATACACCCGCAGATTAATACACCCGCAGATTCATACACCCGCAGATTCATACACCCGCAGATTCATACACCTGCAGATTCATACACCCGCAGATTCATACACCCGCAGATTCATACACCCACAGATTCATACACCCGCAGATTCATACACCTGCAGATTAATACACCCGCAGATTCATACACCCGCAGATTCATACACCCACAGATTCCTACACCCGCAGATTCATACACCCGCAGATTCATACACCCGCAGATTCATACACCCGCAGATTCATACACCCGCAGATTCATACACCCGCAGATTCATACACCCGCAGATTCATACACCTGCAGATTCATACACCCGCAGATTCATACACCCGCAGATTCATACACCCACAGATTCATACACCCGCAGATTCATACACCTGCAGATTAATACACCCGCAGATTCATACACCCGCAGATTCATACACCCACAGATTCCTACACCCGCAGATTCATACACCCGCAGATTCATACACCCGCAGATTCATACACCCGCAGATTCATACACCCGCAGATACATACACCCGCAGATACATACACCCGCAGATACATACACCCGCAGATACATACACCCGCAGATACATACACCCGCAGATTCATACACCCGCAGATACATACACCCGCAGATACATACACCCGCAGATACATACACCCGCAGATACATACACCCGCAGATTCATACACCCGCAGATACATACACCCGCAGATACATACACCCGCAGATACATACACCCGCAGATACATAAACCCACAGATACATACACCCACAGATACATACATCCGCAGATTCATACACCCGCAGATTCCTACACCCGCAGATTCATACACCCGCAGATTCATACACCCGCAGATTCATACACCCGCAGATTCATACACCCGCAGATACATACACCCGCAGATACATACACCCGCAGATACATACACCCGCAGATACATACACCCGCAGATACATACACCCGCAGATACATACACCCGCAGATTCATACACCCGCAGATACATACACCCGCAGATACATACACCCGCAGATACATACACCCACAGATTCATACACCCGCAGATTCATACACCCGCAGATACATACACCCGCAGATACATACACCCACAGATACATACACCCGCAGATACATAAACCCACAGATACATACTCCCGCAGATACATACACCCGCAGATACATACACCCGCAGATTCATACACCCGCAGATACATACACCCACAGATACATACACCCACAGATACATACACCCGCAGATACATACACCCGCAGATACATACACCCGCAGATTCATACACCCGCAGATTCATACACCCGCAGATACATACACCCGCAGATACATACACCCACATATACATACACCCACAGATACATACACCCACATATACATACACCCGCAGATTCATACACCCGCAGATACATACACCCGCAGATACATACACCCGCAGATACATACACCCACAGATAAGTTCATACACCTGAAAATTCTTTGGTACACCGGAAGTTCCTCACATTAGTGGATATTGCCAGCTACGAACATTGGAAGATACATTGGCTCCCACATATATCATCTTCCATGTACATGCATTGGCTGCCATATGCAGCTCTTAGGGAGGCTACGTACATACATTGGGTTTCACGTACATACATTGGGGGCCACGTACCTACACTGGGGGGGATAATGTGCATTAACAAAAAAACAAGCATCTATTAATAGTTTTTCCGTACATACACTAAGACCTGTGTACGTGCACTGTATGCTACGTACACACAGAATGAGCGACGTACATACACACGGACACGTGTACACGCATGTCAGGGAATGGCACTAGCAGCGGTGGTGCTGGTGGTGCCAGTGAGCGGCGCGCCTTGGTAACGAGAACACCCGTCGCGAGAGTGCGTTGTGTTGTATCGATCGCTGGACATGGCGGGCTCTATCTAACATATGGTAGCTCAATCCTCTTCTACCGTGGCCAGGAGCGGCGTGAGCATGGTGTCGTGGGCGGTGTGGGTGCTCCTCGTCTTCTTCGGCCTTTCTCACGCCCACACTAACTCCGGCAGCAAATATGGAGGTGGTAAGTAGACTCTGTGTGTTAGTATGATAACGCAGTTGGGTCCCCCGCCTCCCACACAAACTTATTCTTGTTTGTTCTCCCCCTCCCTTCTCCCCTCTAATCTCCCTCGTTGTTTTGATGAGTGGGTTATAGGGGTGGTAGAGAGCCTGGTACAGAGGCAGTAATGATGCTTCCCCCACCTGGCTCCCACTCAGGTAACTGCACTAGCTCACTTGTTTACAGCTCCATCCGTCGCGTATCTACTTATTCCTTCCTTTGCGTGTCTCACGCGACTAAGGAAGAGGGAAAGGGTCACGTTGGATTGCATTGTTAAACGTGTTATTTTTTTCACTATAAAGCAATGAATTAGTGATATGAAAGGAAGACGCGGCGGGGTTGTGATTCACAAAATGACTGTAGATTCATGCTAACAGCCACCTACTTCCCCCAACACATTTATCAGCATCCTGAATCGAACTCTTCTGCCAGACCTGCCTTGTCAGTCATATGGAATCCTCGTACCAGGTACCTACTCTGCACCTGTACTTTTTTTTTTAAATTCTCCTTGGTGTTCAAGAACTGGCAATCATACCACCAGCACGCATTACATTCTAGTAAAAAGAAAGCTAAGAGTGGGAAAGTGTAACTAGTAAGTTTCCCGAAGGGTCACTGCTTGTACCCCTGCTGATTCTGGGACACATCTATGATCTTCCAGAGAAATTGATTTTTGTCTCACTGTTTGTGGATGACGTAAAACCACTGAGAATGCTAGCTGTCGGATAGGTCAAAGAGAGGGACTTAAAATTGTCACTTAAAGGGCTGCAACTGTGGTTAGAAAATAATTACTTGACTGAATCTTGATAAGTGTTTGCACTTGACGTCACATGTGTGTATTAGACATTGTTTACTTCTCGCGAGTCGTGTCGAGACATTGTTTATTCGAGGGATTTTGAGATGCTTGTAAACAGGCACACTGTGGGTTCCACCGGAGTCTCTTAATAGCATTCCTGTGTAGAAAAATCACTGGGGAAAGTGATTAGATTCACGGAATGATAGCTAATAATAAAAATGTTAATGTTATGATGCAGGCTTTTGCATAAAAGCTTTGTGAATGTGCAAATTCAGACTGTCATGTAATTCTGAAACAAACTTATTCTTTATTTAAAATGCTTTTGTTGAAAAAAAATTCTTCTTCTATAAGACGATGGTAGTGGTCCCATTTCAACATTTGGCTTGAATAGGAACTTGTTAATGGCTCGGGAAGGTTCAGTTGAACTGTTCGTGGCTGTCAGCATGACCAGGAATTACTGAGAGGATTGCGTTTCTTTTTCTTGGGATTTTCTCACTTGTAACGTTATGTAAAACTACTCACGTTTCTTATGACAGTGAAGAAGCTTTGAGAGTTGCAGGTTGCGCTGGTGTCTAAAGTAAATGAGTTTTTCTTGGTTTTCCGGGAAAATTGATCATCGTCTAAAATTGAAGTTTGTTGCCTAAACATATGATACGTTTTTGACACAACCTTCCTTGGTTACTCTTGTGAACATAGCTTTCCACTATAGGACATTCCGGATTTCAATCTCAAAACTGCTTCATCTGCAAACAGTAGTTGTGCTCTTACGTATGACCAGACCCTCCTCAAGGTCAGCCATGCATGTATAGTGAGCTTCTAGAGTGACACCATCATCGTGGTTCCCCACCCTAGCATGTGTGGGCGTGTCACTCAGCTTCAGAGAACGACACCATCTGCCTGCATTCCCACCCACGGATGTGTTGGGGAAGGGAGGGGGGTGTCGTAGCCTCAGAGAATAGTTTACCTGAAATAAGTATGTTAGTTACCATTCTGTCCTAGGCACATGTCGATTAGACACTTAGGCCTGTTGTATATGTGTGTGTATATGTGTATGTATGTATGTGTGTGTGTATGTGTATGTGAGTAAAATAATGTTCATTTAAATGAAATTTGTGACTTTAATATTTATTTCTGTGATCTTGATCTGTTGACATTTCTTTGCATAGTTTAGAGATAACGTTCACATGTACATATTTTAAATAATCTCAGTAATCTTATCAACATTGCTAAGTTAATCTATAAATATGAATTATATAGATTCGTGAATACTGAAATAGCATCATATTCAAGGGATACTGAATGGAAACAGCGTGTATGGAAAATCTGATACAATTAGTCAGGTTAATGGAGTCGCTGTATGGGAGGTAGTGAGATGGCAGTCTCGGGTACAACTTGTGTCCCAGCAAACAATGTACACAAGGAGAAAGATTGTAAGTATGTTCAGCATCAAGCTTCTCGCACAAACTAACCAGCCTAATAAATTTTCAGGAAATTTAACAAATTAATAACTAGGACATCATGGTAATCCAGTGGTAGACTTTAGCGACAGTGTATGAGGGACAAAATACGGTTGTGACATTTTCTTGGGACTGTCGGTTTACACCGGTGGGTGAAACCTCGCAATAAAACCCCATAACCCACATTTTGTCTCATTTCCACAATAGGACATTATGTACAACATACATTAGACCCATCATGGAGTATGAGGCGTCAGTATGATAGCTGATCATGAAACACAAAGATCCAAAAGTCAGGTGATGAGTGCTAGAACCGATGTGCTGGAGCAGGAGAGACTTAACTAAGCCGAGCAACCTTAGAAGAGGAACAGGATGAACATAGTTATTCACCCCCCATTCCCTTCCACCATCCCCCAACGTTATTTCAAGCCATCGCAAGGAAACTACGAGCGCACTGTATTTTACGATACGCCCCGCACTGCCAATCGAAAGCCACCCATTTCACAATTTTGATTTAGCCTGGTAACCGTGCGCAAATATAGGGTAATGTACGTTAACATAATATAACTAAAAAAAATCATGAAAATTTTTCTTAGTGCTCAGAAATAGGAACGTAATTTGGTAAATAATTCATGTTTAAATTGGAGAAGAGTAGACTCGATAATGTGTGTACTCAGTATAACATTATGTGGTGTCAGCATTTTTCACGGGCTCTAAAGTGTAAGCACCCAGCCTTTATTAGTACCCTCCACAATGCTGTCAGCGTCCCAACATATGCTGCCGCCTTCCCCCCACACCGTTACTGTAATGAATGAGAAAGAGAATGTTTATAACACATCAATCACACTTTTTTTCGCAAATCAACTGAAAGCAACGACGTTGAAAAAAAAGGAACATGTTATTGGTATAAATTATTATAGACTGCATAATGGATAAATATATTTATCAAAGATATTTTATTAGGTGTTAGTTTATATATAGTCATTAGCTAAGGTTTCACAAAGTATGAACTGGAAAGAAATGTACTGGAACTTGACACATTGACAACGGAGGCCCTGCTTCAACAAGCGTTTGGATGCGAGAGACAAATTATTCATAGACTGAAGTAAAGGACTATGAACATGACCTGGTTTACTCAGAACACTGGTCATTTGACGTCAGCGAGGCTCCAGTCCCTGTCCAATCCCAGAATTCATCAACTCTCTGCCTGCTTCCCTTACCACTCATCTGGTCGGTGTTCCTCCCTTAATTCCTCTCATCTCTTGAAAGACGAAAAGATTTTAATTAACATCATTAGGTGTGCGGATTCCTTTTACCCAACACATTAATATTTTCAACAGGTATTAGAGTTAGCTTACAAAAGGACACTGCGTCATGACTGCCATTTTCTAACACAATTGTCTCCCAAGAAGCGACTCGCAACCTAATTTTACTACTAGGTGGGTAGAGGCAGCTAGTGTGTCAGGAAACTTGCCATGGGAATCTAACCGGGGACCTTGCGATTTAGTCGAATGTTCTCCCCAGTAGGCTAAATGGGGAAGTCTCTCCTAATGCCGGTGATGAGCTCTTGATACAAGGAATTAGAGCTCTGTTCCTCTTCCTCAAATAAAACCTGGTTGCCTTCCATTCCTCATGCATTCTATAACAGCTCACTCGCTCTCCTGTGAAGCCAATGATAATCTGCCGGTGTGTGGAGCTGCAGGCAGGCTATCACTTGTCACCACGTCAAGCTTACCGGTGTGTGGAGCTGCAGGCAGGCTATCACCTGTCACCACGTCAAGCTTACCGGTGTGTGGAGCTGCAGGCAGGCTATCACCTGTCACCACGTCAAGCTTACCGGTGTGTGGAGCAGCAGGCAGGCTATCACCTGTCACCACGTCAAGCTTACCGGTGTGTAGAGTTGCAGGCAGGCTATCACCTGTCACCACGTCAAGCTTACCGGTGTGTGGAGCTGCAGGCAGGCTATCACTTGTCACCACGTCAAGCTTGCCGGTGTGTAGAGCTGCAGGCAGGCTATCACCTGTCACCACGTCAAGCTTACCAGTGTGTGGAGCTGCAGGCAGGCTATCACCTGTCACCACGTCAAGCTTACCGGTGTGTGGAGCTGCAGGCAGGCTATCACCTGTCACCACGTCAAGCTTACCGGTGTGTGGAGCTGCAGGCAAGCTATCACCTGTCACCACGTCAAGCTTACCGGTGTGTGGAGCTGCAGGCAGGCTATCACCTGTCACCACGTCAAGCTTACCGGTGTGTGGAGCTGCAGGCAGGCTATCACCTGACACCACGTCAAGCTTACCTGTGTGTGGAGCTTGCTGCAGGCAGGCTATCACTTGTCACCACGTCAAGCTTACCGGTGTGTGGAGCTGCAGGCAGGCTATCACTTGTCACCACGTCAAGCTTACCGGTGTGTGGAGCTGCAGGCAGGCTATCACTTGTCACCACGTCAAGCTTACCGGTGTGTGGAGCTGCAGGCAGGCTATCACCTGTCACCACGTCAAGCTTACCGGTGTGTGGAGCTGCAGGCAGGCTATCACTTGTCACCACGTCAAGCTTACCGGTGTGTGGAGCTGCAGGCAGGCTATCACTTGTCACCACGTCAAGCTTGCCGGTGTGTGGAGCTGCAGGCAGGCTATCACCTGTCACCACGTCAAGCTTACCGGTGTGTGGAGCTGCAGGCAGGCTATCACTTGTCACCACGTCAAGCTTACCGGTGTGTGGAGCTGCAGGCAGGCTATCACCTGTCACCACGTCAAGCTTACCGGTGTGTGGAGCTGCAGGCAGGCTATCACTTGTCACCACGTCAAGCTTACCGGTGTGTGGAGCTGCAGGCAGGCTATCACTTGTCACCACGTCAAGCTTACCGGTGTGTGGAGCTGCAGGCAGGCTATCACTTGTCACCACGTCAAGCTTACCGGTGTGTGGAGCTGCAGGCAGGCTATCACTTGTCACCACGTCAAGCTACGACCACCAATTTTCCTATCACACCACACTAGGTCAATCTAGGATAATTACCATACCTATCACATGTCACCAGGTCAAGCTATGACTGCTACCATACCTATCACTTGTCACCAGGTCAAGCTATGACTGCTACCATACCTATCACTTGTCACCAGGTCAAGCTATTATCGCTACCACACCTATCACATGTCACCAGGTCAAGCTAGCATCACCACCATACTTACCACTTGTCACCAGGTCAAGCTAGCATCACCACCATACTTACCACTTGTCACCAGGTCAAGCTAGCATCACCACCATACTTACCACTTGTCACCAGGTCAAGCTAGCATCACCACCATACTTACCACTTGTCACCAGGTCAAGCTATGACTACCACCGTACTTACCACTTGTCACCAGGTCAAGCTAGCATCTCCACCATACTTACCACTTGTCACCAGTTCAAGCTAGCATCTCCACCATACTTACCACTTGTCACCAGGT
>WNWK01057278.1:0-10782 GCA_009830355.1 Cherax destructor
ATCGTATCTCTTCTTAAAGCTATGTATGGATCCTGCCTCCACTACATCTACATCACTGTGTGTGTGTGTGTTTGTGTCTGTGTGTGTGTGTGTATTCACCTAATTGTGGTTGCAGGGGTCGAGTCATATCTCCTGGCCCCGCCTGTCCGCTGGTTGCTATATGGTTCACTCTCCTGGCTGAGTGACTCCTGTCATACACATTCTTAAAGCTGTGAATGGATCCTGCCTTTACCACTTTGTTGTCTAGGTTGTTCCACTTCTTGACTGTTCAGAGGCTGAAGAAACATTTCCTAACATCACTGGAATTCATTCTCCTCATTAACGTTAACTCATATGTAAGGGGAAAACATCTGACTATCTCTTTAGATATGTCATTCATGTAAACATTGTTGGTCACAATACTGATCCTTGAGGAACCCCACTTGTCACAGTTTCCCGATTCTGATAACTTCTTGGAGAAACACTCCATTTCTCCATCCCATTAAGTTCTCTTTAATCCACCGTAGTACATTCACTGTTATTCCTCCCTCTTTGATTGTTATTATTGTGGGGGAGCGCTAAACCCGTAGGGATTATACAGCGTCTGTGGGGGGATGGAAAGCATTCAGGGAACTGGAGCACAGATCCAATTTCCTAGATCAAGAGCCCTTCACCAGCACCAAGGAACCTTCAGGGGCCAGACTCTCTGAGGTATACCAGGCAGCTTACCTCACTAATACGGTGGGTTAGGTTCCAGACCACCGCCGTAAAAGTGAATGTCGCCTTAAAACGAGTCACCTTTTTTTTTCACTTGCCATTGCACATAAAAACCTAACCTAACATTATAGTACTATCATTTATTAGGTACACAATAACACTAGGCTAGGCTTTAAAAAAAGATGCAAAAGTAAAAATAATATTTTTTTTTTAGGTTGCAAGTCAAGCGCTGAAAATAATGAACGTACTTGAAAAGCGCCGTATTAGCGAATCCAATGACTGACGTTATGCAGTCCACTCATCTCTCTCTTTCTCTCTCCTGACTCCTGTTTTATCACAGAACTTCGATCTTGTGCTGGTCACTGTTTATTGATCCATTTCTCTCTAGGTCAGGGGTTCCCAGGGGGTGAGAGATAGCATTTCATGGGATGCCACAGAGTCCCAATGAAAAGCACACGTCCCTGTATTTTACAAAAAAAAAAAAATAAATTTGAGTTCAATTTGTTCACCCGCAGTACTGTATTTGGTTCAATTTGTAATTCAAAAATTAGAAATCTGATTTCTTCATCTTCAACTGTGATATTTTGTAGAGGCTGCAACATTAATCAAACATTTCCCAGGGATGTGAGGCTTAAAAAACGTTAAGAACTCCTGATCTAGCTGCTCATCTACTCTGCTGATTATCTTCACTATTTTCCATTATCTTCTTCATTATCTTCTCCATTATCTTACACAGTATGCATGTTAGTGATGTTATGTTCTTCTTTCTTCACATCTTCCAGATCTCTGGCAATTGTTCCACATTCATTGACTTCTTGTAGACTTTAGCAAGTGGTCCAGGTAGATTCACAGAGTCCACAGTGACACTGCCACTTCCCACTGCTCTTAACGTATCAAGGTAATTTACACATACGTTACTATGTGTAATAATCTGTGTAACTGTATTTATGTATACCTGTACCTAAATAAACTTACAGCATACTTAGAAGTGTTTTCACTTCTTTGTTTGTGTATATGACGACCAGTACAAGATGGTATATTCTCTTTTACTCTTTCTCTCCTGATATCCCCGTTTCCACTCAAAAATTCCTTTAAATGCTTTTTTTGGTTAATCTCCTCACAAATTTTCTTGTTATTTCCCCTTAAGTTCTCTTCCCTACCTTCTACAGTCTTATTATTATTATTATCATTATTATTTCGTGAGTTCTCCTCCCTTCCTTCTTTCTTCAGTCGTATTATCTGGGCTTTTATTGTCGACTTTCTTCTGATGTGGCTGTGACGCAGTTTCTCTTCAGACTTAAGGTTTGCTCTTATGTTATTCACAAATTGTCTCTTCTTCTCTCTTCTCTTCCCTCCCTGACAATGCTCTCCAGAAGCACTGTCAGGAGTCTGACACAGCTCTCCAGGAGCACTGTCAGGAGTCTGACACAGCTCCTGGAGAGCGAAACGTTGCCACAATAAAATGTCACATTAGTTATACTTGTGTCCTTTTTCCTAGGATATTGTCGATAGTTCTACCCACGTTTAGTTCCTGTCTGCATCTGTGGTTGAACCATGAGCTCTCTTGTTTACATTGTGTCTTGTGAGTATGATATTATCTCTCTCCTCTGCCTTCATCATCTCTTTTGTTGACTTTCCTTCCAGTTCTCTTACCATTATACCTTATTAGAGATTCTCTCATCTCTGCAAAGTTTCCTCTACCGAAATCTGGTTTATCCTGTCTTCCATCCCACAGGCTGCTGTGTTAACCACAGGCTGCTGTGTTAACCACAGGCTGCTGTGTTAACCACAGGCTGCTGTGTTAACCACAGGCTGCTGTGTTAACCAGCTGGCCGCTGCTGTAAGTGTGTTAACCACAGGCTGCTGTGTTAACCACAGGCTGCTGTGTTAACCACAGGCTTGCTGTGTTAACCACAGGCTTGCTGTGTTAACCACTGAGTTAACAGTGTGTTTAACCACTGGGCAGTGTGAACAGGAAATCATAGAGGCAGTGTCATATGGTGAGAACACGACACCATACAAACAGTAATGGAGTGTCACTCTTCTTGTGTGTTCACACAGCCTCTTCTCTACATTACATGCTAATAGGGATGATATATATGAAAAAGAGAATTCCTGATGGTATCAGCGGCGTTCGGGGCCAAAGATAAATTTGCATCGGACCTTGCACGAGCAAGGAGCCTGTCGTCTCTAAGACATAGTTGGCACTGGCTTTACTTTATATTTTTGCTTTGAGTCTTGAGTAACTTCTTTTTAGCTGATTCACTTTGAGCATTACTTGAAGACTCGAGAATTCTTCTGCAAAACTTAGAATTAAGTTTGTTGACGTTGGTGATACTTGAATACCTGTAATGAAGATGGTGTGTACTCACCTAATTGTACTCACCTAATTGTGGTTGTAGGGGTCGAGACTCAGCTCCTGGCCCCGCCTCTTCGCTGTCCGCTACTGGGTCTCTGCTCTCCCTGCTCCATGAGCTTTATCATACCTCGTCTTAAAACTATGTATGGTTCCTGCCTCCACTATATCTTTCTCTAGACTATTCACTTCCTGACTACTCTGTGGCTGAAGAAATGCTTCCTAACATCCCTTTGACTCATCTGAGTCTTCAGCTTCCAGTTGTGTCCCCTTGTTTCTGTGTTCCCTCTCTGGAACATCCTGTCCCTGTCTACCTTGTCGATTCCCCGCAGTATTTTCTATGTCGTTATCATGTCTCCTCTGACCCTTCTTTCCTCCAGTGTTGTTAGTCCTATTTCCCTCAACCTTTCTTCATAGGACAGACCCCTGAGTTGTGGAACTAGCCTTGTCGCAAACCTTTGCACTTTCTCTAGTTTCTTTACGTGCTTGACCAGGTGTGGGTTCCAGACTGGTGCTGCATATTCTAGTATGGGCCTGACGTACACGGTGTACAGTGTCTTGAACGATTCCTTGTTTAGGTAACGGAACGCTAATCTTAGGTTTGCCAGTCGCCCATATGCTGCCGCAGTTATCTGGTTGATGTGTGCCTCCGGAGACGTACTTGGCGTTATACTCACCCCAAGGTCTTTCTCCTTTGCCGAGGTTTGTAGCCCTTGTCCACCTAGCCTTTACTCTGTCAGCGGTCTTCTTTGTCCTTCTCCGATCTTCATGACGTTGCATTTGGTGGGATTGAATTCAAGAAGCCAGTTGCTAGACCAGATGTCAAGCTTGTCCAGGTCTGTTTGAAGTCCTGCTTGGTCCTCTTCCGATGTGATTCTCCTCATTAATTTCACATCATCTGCGAACAGAGACACTTCTGAGTCTATCCCATCCGTCATGTCGTTTACATATACCAAGAATAACACTGGTCCTAGGACTGACCCTGCGGTACGCCGCTCGTCACAGGCGCCCACTGTGATACCTCATCACGCACCATGACCCGTTGCTGCCTCCTGTGAGGTATTCCCCTGATCCACTCCAGTGCCCTTCCTGTTATACATGCTTGTTCTTCCAACTTCTTTACTAATCTCATGTGAGGAACTGTGTCGAAGGCCTTCCTGCAGTCCAAGAAAATGCAATCAACCCACCCTTCTCTCTCTTGCCTTACCTCTGTTACTTTATCATAGAACTCTAGGAGATTTGTTACACAGGATTTGCCTTCCCGGAATCCGTGCTGTCTGGTGTTTATTATCCTGTTCAGCTCGAGGTGCTCCACCATTCTTTTCCTGATGATTTTCTCCAGGACTTTGCACACTATACATGTAAGTGACACCGGTCTATAGTTTAGTGCCTTTTTTCTGTCTCCTTTTTAAAGATGGGAGTACATTGGCCTACTTCCATACCTCAGGTATCTGCCCATTTTCAAGGGATGTGTTGAATATTATGGTAAGTGGCACACTCAGTACCTCAGCTCCTTCCCGAAGAATCCACGGGAGATATTGTCCGGACCCATCGCCTTTGAGGTATCAAGGTCACTGAGTAACTGCTTCACCTCCTCCTCAGTTGTGTGTATGCCCTCTAGCACTTGGTACATCCTTGTTGGTGATGCACCCCATCCTGTCTACCCAGCTGCCTTCCTTCCTCCACTGTGAATACTTCCTTAAACCTCAAGTTGAGTTCCTCACATACCTCTTGATCATTGCTTGTGAGTTCCCATCTTCTCTCCTCAGCCTTATCACCTGGTCTTTAACTGTTGTCTTCCTTCTGATGTGACTGTACATGAGCTTCGGGTCGGACTTAACTTTCGATGCTATGTCGTTTCGTACTGTTTCTGGGCCTCCCTCCGTACCTGTGCATACTGTTTCTAGCTCTTCTACTACTCTCTTTGTTTACTTGGGTTCTTTGCCTTCTGTACCTTTTCCATTCTCTGACACTCTGAGTCTTTGCCTCCCTGCACCTTTGGGTAAACCAGGGGCTCTTTCTGGCTTTCCCGTTTAATCTTTTCCTCTGGGTATAAACCGTTCCTCTGCCTCCTTGCACTTTGCCCCTACGTATTCCATCATTTCATTTATTTTCTGTCCATCCATTTCCTTTCCCACTGAACCTCCTGCAGGAAATTCCTCATGCCTGTGTAGTTTCCTCTTTTAAAATCTGGTTTGTCTCTTTCGGTACCGTTTTCCTCTCCACCTGTAGCTCTACAATGTACTCAAAGCTCAGCACCATATGGTCACTGGCTCCCAGGGGCTCTCGTGTGTTATGTCTTCAATATCTGAGCTGTTCAGGGTGAATACAAAGTCCAGTCTTGCTGGTTCATCTTTTCCTCTCACTCTGGTCGTGTCCCTGACATGTTGGTGCATCAGGTTTTCCAGTACGCATCCATCATCTTGGCTCTCCAAGTTTCTGGACCCCACGTGGTTCTTGGTTCTCCCAGTCGATCTCCCTGTGGTTGAAATCGCCCATGACCAGTAGCTCGCTCTGCTCATGTGCGCTTTTCTTGCCACCTCCGCCAGAGTGTCCACCATCGCTCTGTTGTTCTCATCATATTCCTCACCTGGCCTCCTGCAGTTCTGTGGTGGGTTATACATCACTGCAATGATTATCTTGTGTTCCCCAGACTGGATGGTACCTACTATGTAGTCCCTTTCTCTACACACCTCCATTCCTTCCATTTCCTCAAATTTCCAACGGTTCCTTACAAGCAGTGCGACCCTCCTCCCCCGGCTCCTTCTATCTTTCCTCAGGATCTGATATCCCTGTGGGAAGATTGCATCTGATACTGTCTCCTTTAGTTTGGTTTCTGTGACAGCTATGATGTCTGGGGACACTTCACCTATTCTTTCATTCCACTCTTCATACTTGTTCGTAATTCCATCCGCGTTTGTGTACCAAACCTTCAACCTTGTTTCCAATACTGTGTCCCTGGGGAGATCTTGGTGGGTTGAGGGGTGTGGGTGGGGTGACCATAGGGGTTGCAGCATGGGTGGGGGATTGTATGGTTGGGGTATGGGTTGGTGGGGTGGAGTTTGTGGTGGGGGTGGTGGGTAGCTGTGATGGTGTGTTTTGGGTTGCTGGGGTGGGGGCAGTGGGACTGATGAGTGTGTGTGGTGTTAGAGTGTATGGTTGGCGTGGGGGTTTTGTGATTTTAGGCCCACCGTGGGTACTTCCAGTGTGTGTGTTTGTCCTCTTTGGGCTTGGTGTCCTCCGTATCTTGCTGTCTCCTCTCTCTCCTCTCTTCGCCTTCTTATCTGCTCCTTCCGAGCCTCCCTTTCTTCCTGCGTTCTGTCCCGATCTAGGTATACATTCCGGTACCCCTGATTCGTCCTCAGAGGTGCTTTCTCTTGCAGGATCATGGTGCGGGCTGATTCTGCTTTAAAGATTACCTTGAGAGGTCGATTTCTTTCCCTTGTGTACCACCCAATTCTCCGAAAATTTGTCACTTGGGACGTGTCTCCCCCTATTGCTAGCATGATACCTTCGATCCTTTCTTTCTCCTCCTGTTTTCTTCTGTCGTGGGTGTCCCCTTCGACTTCCTTCAGGCCATAGATAAAGATCGACCTCTCCCTTTCCTCCTCCCACTGTGTCTCCCATTGCCTCATCAGAGGTGCATTAGCCTCTCCCGGTGCTGTCATGGTTGTATCCCCCGTGTTCCTTTGTGTGTCCGGCCTGCTCAAAAGTCCCTGTCCATTGCAGTGTGTTGATGGAGTCTCCGCTTTTAGTGTGTCTGCTGCTTTGTCTGCCCTCTTGTGTTTTGTTACTGTGCTCTCATTCGTTGTTACTGTGGTGCTCCTCTTGTCCCTGTCTGCTTCTTCTATGTCCCTCTCGTGTGTTGTTAGTATCCTGCTCGTGTACTCACCTAATTGTACTCACCTAATTGTGGTTGCAGGGGTCGAGACTCAGCTCCTGGCCCCGCCTCTTCGCTGTCTGCTACTGGGTCTCTGCTCTCCCTGCTCCATGAGCTTTATCATACCTTGTCTTAAAACTATGTATGGTTCCTGCCTCCACTATATCTTTCTCTAGTCCATTCCACTTCCTGACTACTCTGTGGCTGAAGAAATGTTTCCTGACATCCCTTTGACTCATCTGAGTCTTCAGCTTCCAGTTGTGTCCCCTTGTTTCTGTGTTCCCTCTCTGAAACAACCTGTCACTATCTACCTTGTCAATTCCCCGCAGTATTTTGTATGTCGTTATCATGTCTCCTCTGACCCTTCTTTCCTCCAGTGTTGTTAGTCCTATTTCCCTCAACCTTTCTTCATAAGACAGACCCCTGAGTTGTGGAACTAACCTTGTCGCAAACCTTTGCACTTTCTCTAGTTTCCTTACGTGCTTGACCAGGTGTGGGTTCCAGACTGGTGCTGCATATTCTAGTATGGGCCTGACGTACACGGTATACAGTGTCTTGAACGATTCCTTGTTAAGGTAACGGAACGCTAATCTAAGGTTTGCCAGACGCCCATATGCTGCCGCAGTTATCTGGTTGATGTGTGCCTCCGGAGACGTGCTAGGCGTTATACTCACTCCAAGGTCTTTCTCCTTTGCCGAGGTTTGTAGCCTTTGTCCGCCTAGCTTGTACTCTGTCAGCGGTCTTCTTTGCCCTTCTCCGATCCTCATGACTTTGCATTTGGAGGGATTGAATTCGAGAAGCCAACTGCTAGACCAGATGTCGAGCTTGTCCAGGTCTGTTTGCAGCCCTGCCTGGTCCTCTTCCGATGTGATTCTCCTCATTATTTTCACATCATCCGCGAATAGAGACACTTCTGAGTCTATCCCGTCCGTCATGTCATTTACATATACCAGGAATAACACTGGTTCTAGGACTGACCCTGCGGTACACCACTCGTAACAGGCGCCCACTGTGATACCTCACCACGCACCATGACCCGTTGTTGCCTCCCCTTTTAGGTATTCCCTGATCCATTCCAGTGCCCTTCCTGTTATACCTGCTTGTTCTTCCAACTTCTTTACTAATCTCATGTGAGG
Organism: Cherax destructor; assembly: GCA_009830355.1. NCBI lineage: Eukaryota > Metazoa > Arthropoda > Malacostraca > Decapoda > Parastacidae > Cherax > Cherax destructor. The sequence goes on from WNWK01057278.1 coordinate 8,069, forward strand.
AACTGTGTCGAAGGCCTTCCTGCAGTCCAGGAAAATGCAATCAACCCACCCTTCCTTTTCCTGCCTTACCTCTGTTACTTTATCATAGAACTCTAGGAGGTTTGTTACACAGGATTTGCCTTCCCGGAATCCATGCTGTCTGGTGTTTATTATCCTGTTCCGCTCAAGGTGTTCACCATTCTTTTCCTGATGATTTTCTCCAGGACTTTGCACACTATACATGTAAGTGACACCGGTCTATAGTTTAGTGCCTCTTTTCTGTCTCCTTTTTAAAATGGGACTACGTTGGCCTTCTTCCATACCTCAGGTAGCTGCCCAGTTTCAAGGGATGTGTTGAATATTGGTAAGTGGCACACTCAGTACCTCAGCTCCTTCGAAGAACCCACGGGGAGATATTGTCCGGACCCATCGCCTTTGAGGTATCGAGGTCACTGAGTAACTGCTTCACTTCCTCCTCAGTTGTGTGTATGCCCTCTAGCACTTGGTACATCCTTGTTGGTGACGAACCATGTCCTGTCTACCCAGCTGCCTTCCTTCCTCCATTGTGAATACTTCCTTAAACCTCAAGTTGAGCTCCTCCATACCTCTTGATCATTACTTGTGAGTTCCCCCTCTTCTCTCCTCAGCCTTATCACCTGGTCCTTGACTGTTGTCTTCCTTCTGATGTGACTGAACATCAGTTTGGTCGGACTTAACTTTCGATGCTATGTCGTTTTCGTACTGTTTCTGGGCCTCCCTCCGTACTTGTGCATACTCGTTTCTAGCTCTTCTACTAATCTCTTTGTTTACTTGGGTTCTTTGCCTTCTGTACCGTTTCCATTCTCTGATATTGATTCTTTGCCTCCCTGCACCTTTGGGTAAACCAGGGCTCTTTCTGGCCTTCCCATTTAAACATTTGCCTCTGGGTATAAACCGTTCCTCTGCCTCCTTGCACTTTGCCCTACGTATTCCATCATTTCATTTATTGTCAGTCCTTCCATTTCCCTTTCCCACTGGATGTCCTGCAGGAAACTCCTCAAGCCCGTGTAGTTTCTCTTTTAAAGTCTGGTTTGTCTCTATCGGTACTGTTTCCCTCTCCACATGTGCTCTACAATGTACTCAAAGCTAAGCACCATATGGTCACTGGCTCCCAGGGGCTCTCGTGCGTTATGTCTTCAATATCTGAGCTGTTCAGGGTGTGTGTGTGTGTGTGTGTACTCATCTAATTGTGGTTGTAGGGGTCGATTCATAGCTCCTGGCCCCTACTCTTTACTGTTCCATGTTTGTACTCACCTATTTGTGTTTGCAGGGGTCGAGACTCAGCTTGGCTCCTGTGTGTACTCACCTAGTTGTGGTTGCAGGGGTCGAGTCATAGCTCCTGTGTGTACTCACCTATTTGTGGTTGCAGGGGTCGAGTCATAGCTCCTGGCCCTGGTGTGTGTGTGTGTGTGTGTCTACCCACCTTGTAAGTAACAATGTCGCCAGTTAATTGTTACTTTAACCTATCCGTAGCAGAATACTTGGCACCAGCAGCGTCAGGACAAGCCAAGCATAAATAAATGTTCAGCCACAGAGCAGTTATATATATATATATATATATATATATATATATATATATATATATATATATATATATATATATATATATATATATATATTATTATATATAATGTATTATAAGTATAATACTACTACTAATAATGTCAATAATTTTATTATAAGACTGTATCCTTAAGGCACACTTGCATATAAAGATACTGAATAATATGATCAAATATCCCTTAATATTCCCGAGTATTATGGCCCTGGTGCACTCCGGGAATACCAGATATTATATTCAGTTCTCTCCACTCTAGTCAAGTCTGTGAGTCCAAGACTCTCACTCTGAACAAGGTGGACTTTCCTACGTTTATTTATGCTTGTGAGAAGCGTCAGTCTCGTTATAACAAACACCCTCCTTCTGAATGACGTCTTCCAGACTTACGTCTGTCAACGCCGACTCCCAAACTTTCCTGAGTTAAAACTTAGAAACGAAATTGCGTCAGTATTGAAATTCCCAACTAGCGTGACTTTTCCAAGAGGGGTGCTTCGCTGCTAGCCATGGGCTCTTCATTCGAGGAACTGGATCTGAAAGGGAGATATGGTAAAGTTTACAACCTTAGCTCATCAGATAACAACTCATCCTCAAAATTTAATATTAAATCAAAATAATAATTTCGACTTCTGGTGAAATTATTCCCATTATTAAAAATATTTACAAGATTTGTATTATTTTTGTATTTTGAGTATGTGTATTTTGATGTATGTTCTTTTATCTATTTTAAAAAGGAATTGAATTTACAGTAGAGATAGACGTAGAAGGAAGGTACGGCCTGTACACTAACTTCTATATTCATATCGTTGCTCAATCACTCTTCTACAGATATAAATCTAGATGTACTCCTGTAAAGCTTTTTTGAGGCCTAGTTCCTAGGCCTATTGTGTAACCATATGCATCCATCCACAGGATGGATATGAGGTACACAATAAACTAGCCACTACCATCCACAGGATAGATATGAGGTACACAATAAACAAATTCAATCCTCGATCTTGCAATAGCATTCACTGAATATGCAACACAATTATCCCAGAGTAGTTGCAGGCGGGATGCAGTTTGCGGGGTTGTACTTAAGTATGTGTTGAAGATTTCCTGTGCGTAAACAGTGAAGTTCTTGATTACTGCTGCTGCTGCT
>WNWK01057279.1:0-10781 GCA_009830355.1 Cherax destructor
ACACACAAACACCCCTACATAAAACACACACACACACCCTACATACAAACACACACCTCTACAGTACACACACACACACCCTACAGTACACACACACAAAATTACAGTACACACACACCCCCCTACAGTACACACACACACTCCAGCACACACACACACACCCCGTCACACACACACACACCCCCACAGTCACACACACACACACACCTCTACAGTCACCACACACACACCCCTCACGTCACACACACCCTCCACACAACAATCTACAGTCAAAAAAAAAAACAACACCCCCCTACAGCCACACACACCCCCTTACAGTCCACACACACACACACCCCCACACCACACACACATCTAGGGGCCACATACACACACATCTACAGTACAAACCCACACACACCTCTACAGTCCACACACACACATTCCAGAATAAAACACATCTACAGTACATCACACACACATCTCAGTAACACACACACACATTTTCCAGTCACACACACACTTTACAGACACACACACACACACCAAAGTACACACACACACAAATCTACAGTCACATACACACACACACATCTACAGTCACATACACACACACATCTACAGTACACACACACACACACTTACAGTACACATACACACACACATCAACACATACACACACAAAATCTACAGTCCACACACACAAATCTGCCCAACACACACCCCTCATACAAATACACACACACATCTAACACACACACACATCCATCACACACAAAAAACCCACAGTCAATACACACACCCCCCTTTTGCCACACACCCCCTCTCAGAAAATACACACACACACCCTACGTACACACACACACCCCCTCTACAGTACACACACACACACCCACAGCACACCCCCCACCTACAGTAAAATACACACACCTCTACACACACACACAAATCTACAGTACACACACACATTCATCCACACACACACCCCCCTCTACAGTAAATACACACACCCTCTACGTACACACACACCCAATTTTTCAAAAAACAATCTACAGTCAAACACACCCCCTTAACACACACACCCCACAGTACATACACACCCTTAAACACACCCCTTACAGTACACATACACACACCCTACAGTACACATACACACCACATCTACAGTACAACCAAACCTCTACAGTACAATAAAAAAAAATTTTACAGTACACACACCCCCTACACACAACACACACCCACAGTCACACACACACACCCTTAAACACACACACACACACATCTACAGTATACACACACACACCCTCTCAGTACACACACACACCTCTCGAAACATACACAAAATTCAGAAAACACACAAAACCCCTACATACACACACACACAACCCTACAGACACAACACACACACAAGTACACACACCCCCCTTACAGTACACATACACACAAAATCTACAGTCCCACACACACAAATTTCAGCAAAAAAAAAATAAACACATCAGTATTTTACCTTTTGACACTTTCCCCACGGGGGGGAAAGTCACAACAGATCTCCAAAATGAGCAACATGGGAAAAAGGGGGCGTGGGGGAAATTTTGGGGGGAAAAGCTAATGAGAAAAGTAGGTGATTTAAAAAAACATAGTGTGACTTAAAGGACCTGCTTTTCCTTTTCTTGAGTTCTAGGTGGGATAGTTGAAGAAGTTTTAAGGGGTTCTTGTTGTAGTTGTTCTGGGGTTTTTTTGGGGTAAAATGAATGATGATTCGGATTTTCATTGGTGTTGTCTTCTCTAAATGAGTTTTTTTTTTTGGGATTAAATGGTTGTGTAAATTTGGTTGAACACAGGATTTCTTGAGTCGTCAGCTCCTGCACTGGTGTTCTAAAAGGGGTGGTAGGTCTCGGATGTTTCGCCAACGTAAATTTCGGCCATTCAAGGGATTGTGTACCCCTGCCGTGGATTGAATTTTTTCCCGTTATGGTAATGTCCAATGGTGGTGGATGTGGAGGGATACTGGAATGAGGTCTTGAAAAATGTTGGGGAAATTGTTTGGAAATGGGGGTTTGGGGGGAAGGACTATGATTTTCTCAGCAGGCTTCTGGGTTAAGATGTTTAATGCCCGTCGTCTGCAGTCCTAATGAAGTGGAGGATAGTGAAGTTTGGAAAAAATTGTTCAATGGGGAGCATTCTTCTTCAAGGAACTCACGCTGCAGACTGGTGCCGGAAAACCTAATTTTACCACGAATTTTTTATCGATCTCTTTGGGAAAAAATTACGACTGATCTTCCCTTCCGCCAGCTTTCATCATTGTTTTAAATTGTGTGGGGTTTTCATGTTTCTTTTGAAAAAACCCAACCCCTTTAGTTTTTTGGTACCCCCGGGATCGCCATTAGTCCCCCCAGAACCCTTTTGAAATTTGGGGATTTTCCACTATTATTCCCCCTTTTTACCTGGGGCCGATGTTGCACATTTATCTTCCCAGCGCTTCAACGTTTTAAATTCAAAACCCAATCAACCGGGGTTAGCCATAAACCAGTTTAACTAGAAGAAGAAGTCAACAACACTCTTCCTTTCCTTATGTTCTTCTTTTAAAGCTTACCATGAACTTGTTTCAAATTTTAAAAACCACCAATCAACACGATCTTCCACTTCTACCCCCCCACGACACCAAATTAAACGTGGGTAATTATGTTTTTCCCCCGACTAGAATCTGCAGAGGGCCTTAAGAAGAATGCTCCTCATTGAACAAGTTTTTTCCAAAAATTTACTATCCTGCCCAAATTGAGACGCAGACGGGCATTAAAATTTCAACACACCCCAGAAAACTGCTGGAAAGATACAAAACCTTCCCCCAACTCCCCTTTTCCAAAAAGTTCCCCAAATTTTTTTTTAAAACCTCATTCCGAGTATCCACCCCATCCACCCCATTTAAGGGGATTTTAAAAAACAGGAAAAGCCAATCCACGGGCGGGATACACAACCCTTGAATGGCTGCAGCAATTTTCTTTTGGGAAACATCCGAGACCTACAAACAGATTTAGAACACCGTACCGGCAGATTGAATAAAAATGCCCTTTTAACACCGAAATTTTTAAAAAACCCTTTAACAACGAAACGCAAGACCTGCCAGAGAAACAACCGCAAACCGAAAAATCCAGAATCATCATTCATCTGTTATCCAACAATTTTAAAAGAACAACGGTTTTAAAAAAAGGAACCTATTCCAAGAAACTTTTCAACCATCCCCCTAGAACTTAAGAATGGTACACGCGGCCTTTGTCCCCATGTTTTTAACTATCACACTACTTTTAAGACTATATGCAGCTTTCCACCTGACCCACTTTCCAGAACCCCCCCTTTTCTCCATGTTGCTATTTTCAGGGGATCTTTTGGGGTTGATAAACCCCCGGGGGGAAACGTTGTCAAAAAGGCCCAATTTTATTTTGTGTTTTTTTTCCATTGTGTTTTTTAACCTTTTTTCCCTCCAAACACCTTAACACACAAACCCCTTAAAACACACAACCCCTCTCAAAACCACACCCCACACACCACAACAAAAACCCCTAAGAAAACACACACACCCTCTACAGACACACACACACACCCCACGTCCCCACACACCCCTCACAGTACACACACACACCTCTACAGTACACACACACACACACACCTCACAGCACACACACACACACCTCTACAGTACACACACACACACACACCTCTACAGTACACACACACACACACCTCTACAGTACACACACACACACACATATATATACATACATACACACACTACAGACCAGTGTCACTGACGTGTATAGTATGCAAAGTCATGGAGAAGATTATCGGGAGAAGAGTGGGGGAACACCTAGAACGGAACAAGTATTATAAACGACAACCAGCACGGATTCATGGAAGGAAAATCCTGTGTCACAAACCTTCTGGAGTTTTATGACAAAGTAACAGAAGCGACATAAACGACATAGATGAGGGAATAAATAGCGACAAAAGCAAGTTTGCCGATGACACCAAAATAGGCCGTCCAATTCATTGAAATGAGGACATTAGAGCACTCCAGGAGGATTTGAATAGACTGATGCAGTGGTCGGAGAAGTGGCAGATGCAGTTTAATATAGATAAATGCAAAGTTCTAAATATTGGACAGGACAATAACCATGCCACATATAAACTAAATAATGTAGATCTTAATACTACTGATTGCGAAAAGGATTTAGGAGTTCTGGTTAGCAGTAATCTAAAACCAAGACAGCAGTGATAAGTGTTCGCAATAAAGCGAAGAGAATCCTTGGCTTCATATCAAGAAGCATAAATAATGGGAGTCCTCAAGTTGTTCTTTCAACCCTATATATCCTTGGTTAGGCCTCATCAGATTATGCTGCACAGTTTTGGTCACCGTATTACAGAATGGATATAAATGCTCTGGAAGACGTACAAAGGAGGATGACTAAGTTGATCCCATGTATCAGAAATCTTGCCTATGAGGATAGACTGAGGGCCCTGAATCTGCACTCTCTAGAAAGGCGTAGAATTAGGGGGATATGATTGAGGTGTATAAATGGAAAACAGGAATAAATAAAGGGATGTAAATAGCGTGCTAAAAATATCTAGTATTGACAGGACTCGCAGCAATGGCTTTAAGTTGGATAAATTCAGATTCAGGAAGGATATAGGAAAGCATTGGTTTGGTAATAGAGTTGTCGATGAGTGGAACAAACTCCCGAGTACAGTTATAGAGGCTAAAACGAGGCTAAGCGAGGTCAAAGCTCAGTGCCCCAAGGCACTGTCCTGGCACCTCTGCTGTTTCTCATCCTCATAGCAGACATAGATAAAAACACCCAGCTACACTTTTGTATCATCATTTGCAGATGACACTAAAATAAGCATGAAAGTCACTACGGTAGAGGACACTGAAAAATTACAGGAGGACATAAGCAGGGTCTTCCAATGGGCAGTGGAGAACAACATGACGTTCAATGGTGATAAGTTTCAGCTGCTTAGGTATGGAAAAAATGAAGAACTCAAAGGAACACTATATACAAAACGCAAGAGGGTCACCACATAGAACGAAAGGAACACGTAAAGGACTTGGGAATAATTATGTCTGCTGATCTGTCGTTTAAAGACCATAACAAGACAAAGATCACAACAGCCAGGAAGATGACGGGGTGGGTATTGAGAACTTTCAAAACAAGGGAAATAATGCCGATGGTGACACTATTCAAATCGCTAGTGCTCCCTCACTTAGAATACTGCTCAGTGCTGACGGCCCCGTTCAGGGCAGGAGAAATAGCAGAGCTGGAACAAATCCAGAGATCGTTTACGGCTCACATTGAGCCATTGAAACATCTAAATTATTGGGAACGCCTTCAAGTCTTGAACATGTACTCATTGGAGCGGAGGAGAGAGAGATACATGATAATATATACATGGAAAGTACTTGAGGGCCTGGTCCCAAATCTGCACACTGCCATAACAACATACTGGAGTGAGAGATATGGAGAAAGTGTAAAATAAACCCAGTGAGGAGCAGGGTGCGGTGGGGACAATACGGGAGCACTGTATTAACATCCGGGGTCCCAGACTATTCAACATCTTACCAGAAGATATCCGAAACACGGCTGGAACCAGTGTAGAAGCCTTCAAGAGGAAACTGGACAAATATCTTCACCAGGTGCCAGATCAACCAGGCTGTGATGGATATGTGGGGCAGGGGCCTCCAGCAGCAACAGCCTGGTTGACCAGGCAAGCACCAGACGAGCCTGGCCCATGGCCGGGCTCAGAGAGTAGATACTCTCGAAACTCTTCAAAGGTATATCAAAGGTATCAAAGGTATAGTTTTAAAATAGGCTAGATAAATATATGAGTGGGTGCGGGTGGGTGTGAGTTAGTTCTGACTAGCTTGTGCTACTAGGTCAGATGCCGTGCTCCTTCCTTAAGTGAATGTAACCTGACCTGGATGGGTCGGGGCATTGGCTTAAGCCGTGGGAGACTTGGACATGCCTCGCATGGGCCAGTAGGCCTGCTGCAGTGTTCCTTCTTTCTATGTTCTTATGTAAGTAAGACACGAGATAGAGGGGTGGGTTGATTGCATTTTCTTGGACTGCAAGGCCTTTGACATAGTTCCTCACAGAGATTAATGCGAAGCTAGAGGATCAGGCACGTATAACAGGAATGGCACTGCAATGGATCAGAGAATACCTGACAGGGAGGCAACAACGAGTCATGGTACGTGATGAGGTATCACAGATGGCGCCTGTGACGAGCGGTGTCCCACAGGGGTCAGTCCTAGGACCAGTGCTATTTTTGGTATATGTGAATGACATGATGGAAGGGATAGACTCAGAAGTGTCCCTGTTTGCAGATGATGTGAAGTTAATGAGGAGAATTAAATCATAAGAAAGGAGGAACACTGCAGCAGGCCTGTTGGCCCAGATGAGGGTCATGCAGGACTACAAAGAGACCTGGACAGGCTGGACACGTGGTCCAGCAATTGGCTCCTCAATTTACCCCCAAATGCAAAGTCATGAAGATCGGGGATGGGCAAAGAAGACCTCAGCACGTCTCCGGAAGCACATCAACCAGATAACTGGTGCAGCATATGGGCGCCTGGCAAACCTGAGAATAGCGTTCCGATACCTCAGTAAGGAATCGTTCAAGACTCTGTACACCGCGTACGTCAGGCCCTTACTGAAGTATGCAGCACCAATTGGAACCACACCTGGTCAAACACGTCAAAATTTAGAGAAAGTGCAAAGGTTTGCAACAAGGCTAGTTCCAGAGATAAGGGGAATGTCCTACGAAGAAGGTAAGGGAAATCGTCCTGACGACACTGGAGGACAGGAGGGTCAGGGAAGACATGATAACGACATACAAAATACTGCGAGGAATAGGTAAGGTGGACAGAGACAGGATGTTCCAGAGAGGGGACACAGAAACAAGGGGTCACAATTGGAAGGTGAAGACTCAGATGAGTCAAAAGGATGTTAGGAAGTTTTTCTTCAGTCATAGAGTTGTCAGGAAGTGGAATAGTCTAGCAAGTGATGTAGTGGAGGCAGGAACCATACATAGTTTTAAGACGAGTTATGATAAAGCTCATGGAGCAGGGAGAGAGAGGACCTAGTAGCGGTCAGTGAAGAGGCGGGGTTGGGAGCTGAGTATCGACCCCTGCAACCACAAATAAGTGAGTACACACACATACACACACACACATACATACACACACACACGCACGCACGCACACACACACATGACGGATGGGATAGACTCAGAAGTGTCTCTGTTCGCAGATGATGTGAAATTAATGAGGAGAATCACATCGGAAGAGGACCAAGCAGGACTTCAAACAGACCTGGACAAGCTTGACATCTGGTCTAGCAACTGGCTTCTCGAATTCAATCCCACCAAATGCAAAGTCATGAAGATAGGAGAAGGGCAAAGAAGACCGCTGACAGAGTACAGGCTAGGCGGACAAAGGCTACAAACCTCGGCAAAGGAGAAAGACCTTGGGGTGAGTATAACGCCAAGAACGTCTCTGGAGGCACACATCAACCAGATAACTGCGGCAGCATATGGGCGACTGGCAAACCTAAGATTAGCGTTCCGTTACCTTAACAAAGAATCGTTCAAGACACTGTACACCGTGTACGTCAGGCCCATACTAGAATATGCAGCACCAGTCTGGAACCCACACCTGGTCAAGCACGTAAAGAAACTAGAGAAAGTGCAAGGTTTGCGACAAGGTTAGTTCCACAACTCATGGGTCTGTCCTATGAAGAAAGGTTGAGGAAATAGGACTAACAACACTGGAGGAAAGAAGGGTCAGAGGAGACATGATAACTACATACAAAATACTGCGGGAATCGACAAGGTAGACAGTGACAGGATGTTCCAGAGAGAACACAGAAACAAGGGACACAACTGGAAGCTGAAGACTCAGATGAGTCAAAGGGATGTTAGGAAGCATTTCTTCAGCCACAGAGTATTCAGGAAGTGGAATAGTCTAGAGAAAATATAGTGGAGGCAGGAACCATACATAGTTTTAAGACGAGGTATGATAAAGCTCATGTAGCAGGGAGAGCAGAGACCCAGTAGCGGACAGCGAAGAGGCGGGGCCAGGAGCTGAGTATCGACCCCTGCAACCACAATTAGGTGAGTACAATTAGGTGAGTACACACACACACACCATACACACGTACACACAGGGTCAATATTATGGAAATTTGAGTTGAAGTGTGTAGTGTTGGCGCCACGCTGGCAAATATTATTGTAAATCTATAAGATATTCCACTGCTGGGATGTTGTTGTTGATATTGTTGCAGCCACTGCCACCAACCCGTGTCTCCTGGTGCCCCCTCACCACTAACTCCATAATCTGATCCCCCTTTCCCCGGAGCGAGGGGAAGGGCGACTCCTGGGGGGTAGGAGGTAACGATGTTTGTCTGACCATTAGAGGAGGTGAATGTTGACCCCTGGGGGTGGTGCTGACCCACCACCCCTCCCTAACCATTCCTACACCCACCCCTTCCTCCACCCCTCTCCCCTCACCACTCCTCCAGGAAGACCCCTACCTCCACCCCTCCCCATAACAACCCAAACATCAACCCCCACCTCAACTACCCACCCATCAACCCCACCACCTCACTCCACCACCAATACCTTCACCCACCACAACCCATACCTCCACCCCTCTGTACACAAAACCACACCACCCCTCCCTCCACCCCCTATATCAACCCCTACCTCCCCACCCCAACTTCCACAACGCCACCCCTACTACCGCTCCATCAATCACCCCACTCCCCGCCCCCAACCTCCCCCTCCACCCCACCATGCTGGAATGTTATACTGTGTAAGTCACTCCAGTACCTGTTGTTATACTGTGTGTCACTTCAGTACCTACCTGCCTGGAGTCTACCTGGAGGGCATTCCGGGGATCGACGTCCCCGCGGCCCGGTCTATGACTAGCCTCCCGGTGGATCAGGGCCTGATCAACGAGGCTGTTACTGCTGGCTGCACGTAGTCCAACGTACGAACCACAGCCCGGCTGATCTGGCACTGATTTTAGGTATCTGTCCAGCTTCCTCTTGAAGGCAACCAGAGGTCTACTGGTAATGCCCCTTATGGCTGGTGGGAGGCTGTTGAACAGTCTTGGGCCCCGGTCACTTATTGTGTTTTCTCTTAGTGTACCAGTGCCGCCCCTACTTTTCACTGGGGGTATGTTGCACTGTCTGCCAAGTCTTTTGCTTTCGTATGGAGTGATTTCTGTGTGCATATTAGAGACCAGTCCCTCCAGAATCTTCCAGGTGTAGATTATGATATATCTCTCTCGCCTGCGCTCCAGTGAATATAAGTCTAGTGCTTCCAGGCGTTCCCAGTAGTTAAGGTGTTTGATGGAACTTATACGTGCAGTAAAGGTTCTCTGTACATTCTCTTGATCTGCAATTTCACCTGCCTTGAATGGGGATGTTAATGTACAGCAGTATTCCAGCCTAGAGAGAACAAGTGATTTAAAGAGGATCATCATTGGCTTGGCATCTCTTGTCTTGAATGTTCTCATTATCCATCCTATCAGTTTCCTCGCAGATGTAATAGTGGCATTGTTGTGGTCCTGAAGGTGAGGTTTTCGGACATTATCACTCCCAGGTCCTTACATTACTTTTCCGCTCTATTGTGTGATTGGAGTTTGTAATATACTCAGTCCTAGCTATTATTTCCTCCAGTTTTCCATAACGGAGTAGTTGGAATTGGTCTTCATTGAACATCATATTGTTCTCTGTTGCCCATTGGAAAACTTGGTTTATATCTTCTTGGAGATTTGCCGTGTCCTCAATGGATGACACTCTCATGTAGATCCTAGTATCATCTGCAAAGGATGATACAGTGCTATGGTTCACATCTCTGTCTATGTCTGATATGAGAATGAGGAACAGGATAGGTGCTAGTACTGTGCCTTGTGGGACAGAGCTCTTCACTATGGCAGCATCCGATTTAACTCTGTTTACCACTACTCTTTGTGTTCGATTGGTTAGGAAGTTGAAGATCCATCTGCCTACTTTGCCAGTTATCCCTTCAGCACGCATTTTGTGTGCTATTACACCATGATCGCATTTGTCAAAGGCTTTTGCAAAATCTGTGTATACTACATCTGCATTCTGCTTGTTTTCCAGAGCATCTAAGACCATATCATAGTGGTCTAGCAGTTGCGAGAGGCAGGAGCGACCTGAGTTGTGCAATTTTTGGGAGTCCAGGTGGTTTGTTATCCTGCTTCTTAGAACTCTTTCAAAGATTTTTATGATATGGGACGTTAAAGCTATTGGTCTAGAGTTCTTAGCTACTGCGTTGCTGCCACCTTTATGGAGTGGGGCTATATCCGTTGTTTTTAGTGACTGTGGAATCTCACCTGTCAAGCTCCTTCTCCATAGTATACTTAGGGCCTGTGAGAGGGGGTTTTTTGCAGTTCTTAATGAACACAAGTTCCACGAGTCTGGGCCTGAGGCTGAGTGCATGGGCATGTCGTCAATGACTTTCTCAAAGTCTAGAGGAGTTAGGGTTATGTCGAAATTTGGCATACATTGGCGGGGGTTTTTAGGCTTATTCATTTAAAAAATTGTTTGGGTTGTCTATCTTTACACTGATTAGTGGTTCGCTGAACACAGAGTCATATTTAGATTTCAGTATCTCACTCATTTCTTTGTTTTCATCTGTGTAGGATCCGTCTTGTCTGAGCAGGAGCCCTATACTAGAAGTGGTTTTTTCCCTTTTTTTTGGCATATGAAAAGAAATATTTC